>JAECUM010036938.1:0-25086 GCA_016617855.1 Megalonaias nervosa
TAATCTTTCTGTAGGTCCAAATCCACACGATCACTTAAATATCCACCGCCCATTTTGTAATAAATACATTATATCATACCGATATTTCCTTGTTTGCATTAATAGATTTCCATAACGTTCAATACATCAATCATACTTCATTAATACTCATACTAGTCACGTTGGTGAAGACACGTTACGTGAAGTTTTTTTATTCCATTTTAGCATCACATAATATAAACAGCTCCATAGTTTAAACCGAGTTTGACTTTCGCACAAGATTACTCCTTGTGATGAGAAAGAAACCGTACATATTGTTAGTCATAATAAGTTTAGAAATTCTTTTCATTTCACTGCATAAACCTTCGCAAACATGTTTAGAGAACAGATTGCTAGAAAGTGTTACGTACTCATGCTACCTACAGAGAAATAAGTACTTTGCAAAAGGCGCATTTGATATTTGTATATAGGTATACATTTCCAGCTATCATTATATGAAAATATAACATATATAGATAGGTCCTTTGCATGGTCCATGTGGGGCATATTATATGCATTGTAATAAGAGTGTCTCTTTACCAATTGTGCAATTTAGCCCTGTCCAACCACTTGCGCAGATGCAACTGTATGAGCCATTAGTGTTCATACACGTACTTCCGTTTTGGCATGCAAGGGCGTTACATTCGTTGATATCTGAAATTGAATAGGAACTGTGTTATTTTGCGTCAATTAAGAGTAATATCTTAGCACTGCTCCACGCCTTTTCCGTCTCTATGCAACATCAGTTCAAGCATGTATAGAAGGTACTTGTAATAATAGCTCAAATAAAAGGAACCATGCTAGAGCAATTTTCTAACTTTGTTCAAAGTTGAATGGTGGTGTCATAGCAAATGTTCTATACATGAAGTCGGCCTTTGGCAAACGTCTAAGCAACAACGCACCATCTCCACTATTTGTCCTCCAAAAATAACACTCATTTAAGCCCGTTCGCATCGACATATCGATCACACTTCATTTATGCATGTAACACTAATATAAACATTGTGATAATTTTATTTCCCCAATTGGCACATCAAGACACATATGATATCCATGGCTTTTCAGAATCACTTCACTCGCTTGACACGGGTTTGAAAAGGCAAATAGGTAAGAAAGCAGCCTTTGATCGTTAAAAGAAGCAAAGAAAACCCTTCAATTTTCTATTAGAACATTCTCGGTCCCCAAACTGTTTACTGCATAGATCGGTACATTGGTCAAATGCACTTCTTACTCACGGAGGAATAGATACGCTAAAGAGTAAAGAGGAAATGGATCTTTGACTCTTCATATTTCAATAATACAGTTTCTTTATCAAATTTCCGTACCGGGTATATAGGCTGTTTAGAACGCATGTAAAAGGGTGAAGTCAGTGAACAGTAACATAATTGTGTCTTTACCAGCTGTACAATCAGCCCCTGTCCATCCACTTGTGCAGATGCAACTGTATGAGCCGTTAGTGTTTATGCAAGTACCACCGTTTGCACATGCAGAACTGGTACATTCATCGATGTCTGAAAAGAAATACAAATTGTTGCATGTTTGATACAATCATAACGAAAGTTAGAAATATTCTATTAGTCTTTGCAATCTCAGAACTAAAACGTTCTCTTTTGACCACGTATATGGCTTATTTCTTGCCATAACGCTGCAATGAACGATTTTCTCTTGATCAACTGTTTGCAATATGGGAACGCGTGGCGAAGAGAATAGTTCTTTATAGACAAAATACGTCTTGGACGGACACCTAAGGTACTCTACACTATCAATCCTGTTCCTTAAAGTATATATACAATAAATACAATATCCAAGTGTGCAGTATTATGTTACGGCACAGTTCGTGTCATTAAACAGATTTCACCGATACCTATAGGTTTAGAAAACACGTTCGAGTAACAGACGTTAATCAATTTGTACATCAAGACCTAATGAAGCGCCAAATGTTCTGAAAGGCATGCTACTATCGCAAGCTAGTGCTCATCATCAATACAATGCAAGTACGTTAATCAATTTGTACATCAAGACCTAATTAAGCGCCAAATGTTCTGAAAGCCATGCTACTTTCGCAAGCTAGTGCTCATCATCAATACAATGCAAGTGCGAAAGAATTATCTTCTAGATAATCAAAACTATGTTTTCATTGTGTCTTATCAGATGACGCCACATTAGTTACAGAAAAAGATGGTTATAAAGGTATCGTAATCTTGTTGCCAGCTAAAAATAAATAATCGTACAGAGATGAGGCGAATAGAAACTTGGATAATGCATATGCGATTCATACAAGATTAATGTCAAGTTCTAATCTGTATAAATAATCAAGAAATAACAGTCAGATTCAACCATCGGGTCATAAAACAGTTCGACAATTGTATAATTTTCCCTTGTCCCTCAATTTGGGCAGCTGCATCTATATGGACCATTTGTGTTTGTACAGGTACCACCATTTTGACATGGATAGAAGTAGGATCAGTCATTAAAGTATGCAACTGAAGACGAATTGGTTTAATTTCTCTAAATGTTCAATAACATCTAAGAAATTCTCATTAGTATTGTCAATACGAGACATGATAAAGGGTCATTAATCATGTCATGTCTGTTTCTAGCAATCTGATGTAGGATGAGTCAGAACATGCGAATTAATTATTTCATACTTTATGATGCAAGAACTGTGATCCGGAAAATATTTTTAGTGATAACGTCTTCCTTTGCCATAACACTGAAAAACACATTTAACCATTTACATAGTGTATGAGAAATAATGTGTCACAAAACACGTCCATGTGTGCATTATCATACATCTTTACTTTTCCCATCATCAGTCAAACAAAAATGACGCTTTTGTCAATAATTTAAACTAGGAAACTTTCAGGTATAGTTTATCAAACTACATCATCACCAGGAAACTATTAGCATTTGTATCCTTTCAACAGCAGTCTGCCTTTGATAGATAATAATAGGTGTCATTAAATTGAAAGAATAAGTATTAGAACACAAGCAAGTTAAGAAATCATTTTAATTTTGTGGCAAAAGCACTGTTGAATCGCTCACATAATGGCTTGATAAAAATGGACACTCATACGGGTTACCAGCAGGGATATATGTATGTATATATCTATATAAAAAATGTAAAGCTTGCGGTGGATTGGCATATTTTGGATACATTTCCCAGCTTTATTCCAAGGTCTGCCAAAATTCGAAAGATGATTCATATGACCTAAAAATATTTCAAGTCTATGGATAATACTAAGATTGTTTGTTTACCAGTTGTACAGTTTGTTCCTGTCCATCCACTTGTGCAGTTGCAACTGTATGAGCCGTCTGTGTTGGTACAGGTAGCACCGTGTTGACATGTAAGGTTGGAGGAACATTCATTGATGTCTGAAATTCAATATCAAACGTTGTATATGTCGTACACTTTGAGTAATACATAAGCTGTTCCACTGGTGTTCTCAGTCTCGTGTAAAAGACAGTATCGTATGATCACATTTACAACTTGTTCTACCATTCAAATTAGAGGCCAATTCCGTCAAACTGATGCAGTATTTCAAACTATTGTGTTAATAGAAATAGTAACACATACGTCCAGCCAGCAAAGTCATATCAAGCGTGAAGCCAACAGTGCATTCTCGTTTTCGGATACAGATACATATTTCCTATCTTTATTCTAAACTGTAACACATTTAGAAGGATAATTCATTTGACCTACAAATGCTTGAAGACAATCAACAATACTAAAAGTGTTACTGTACCAGTTGTACAATTTGTGCCTGTCCATCCACTTGTGCAGTTGCAAATGTATGAGCCGTCTGTGTTGGTACAGGTAGCACCGTTTTGACATGTAATGTTGGAGGAACATTCATTGTTATCTGAAATATAATACAAAAAGTTTCATATGTGGTATCCCTTATGTGAAACATACGCGTTCCCATCAGCCTTCTCAGTTTCGTGCATAAAACAGTGCCATCTGATAACATTATTAAACAAATCTACCTTGAAAATTTCTACTGAATGCTATCCTACTGATGGAGCATTTCCAACCTTAATACGTAGGAATTGCGCTAAATGATATTATTATTCGGAGATAATCTTTCTGTAGGTCCAAATCCACACGATCACTTAAATATCCACCGCCCATTTTGTAATAAATACATTATATCATACCGATATTTCCTTGTTTGCATTAATAGATTTCCATAACGTTCAATACATCAATCATACTTCATTAATACTCATACTAGTCACGTTGGTGAAGACACGTTACGTGAAGTTTTTTTATTCCATTTTAGCATCACATAATATAAACAGCTCCATAGTTTAAACCGAGTTTGACTTTCGCACAAGATTACTCCTTGTGATGAGAAAGAAACCGTACATATTGTTAGTCATAATAAGTTTAGAAATTCTTGTCATTTCACTGCATAAACGTTCGCAAACATGTTTAGAGAACAGATTGCTAGAAAGTGTTACGTACTCATGCTACCTACAGGGAAATAAGTACTTTGCAAAAGGCGCATTTGAAATTTGTATATAGGTATACATTTCCAGCAATCATTATATGAGATTATGACATATATAGATAGGTCCTTTGCATGGTCCATGTGGGGCATATTATATACATTGTAATAAGAGTGTCTCTTTAACAATTGTGCAATTCAGCCCTGTCCAACCACTTGCGCAGATGCAACTGTATGAGCCATTAGTGTTCATACACGTACTTCCGTTTTGGCATGCAAGGGCGTTACATTCGTTGATGTCTGAAATTGAATAGGAACTGTGTTATTTTGTGTCAATTAAGAGTAATATCTTAGCACTGCTCCACGCCTTTTCCGTCTCTATGCAACATCAGTTCAAGCATGTATAGAAGGTACTTGTTATAATAGCTCAAAGAAAAGGAACCATGCTGGAGCAATTTTCTAACTTTGTTCAAAGTTGAATGGTGATGTCATAGCAAATGTTCTATACATGAAGTCGGCCTTTGGCAAACGTCTAAGCAACAACGCACCATCTCCACTATTTGTCCTCCAAAAATAACACTCATTTAAGCCCGTTCGCATCGACATATCGATCACACTTCATTTATGCATGTAACACTAATATAAACATTGTGATAATTTTATTTCCCCAATTGGCACATCAAGACACATATGATATCCATGGCTTTTCAGAATCACTTCACTCGCTTGACACGGGTTTGAAAAGGCAAATAGGTAAGAAAGCAGCCTTTGATCGTTAAAAGAAGCAAAGAAAACCCTTCAATTTTCTATTAGAACATTCTCGGTCCCCAAACTGTTTACTGCATAGATCGGTACATTGGTCAAATGCACTTCTTACTCACGGAGGAATAGATACGCTAAAGAGTAAAGAGGAAATGGATCTTTGACTCTTCATATTTCAATAATACAGTTTCTTTATCAAATTTCCGTACCGGGTATATAGGCTGTTTAGAACGCATGTAAAAGGGTGAAGTCAGTGAACAGTAACATAATTGTGTCTTTACCAGCTGTACAATCAGCCCCTGTCCATCCACTTGTGCAGATGCAACTGTATGAGCCGTTAGTGTTTATGCAAGTACCACCGTTTGCACATGCAGAACTGGTACATTCATCGATGTCTGAAAAGAAATACAAATTGTTGCATGTTTGATACAATCATAACGAAAGTTAGCAATATTCTATTAGTCTTTGCAATCTCAGAACTAAAACGTTCTCTTATGACCACGTATATGGCTTATTTCCTGCCATAACGCTGCAATGAACGATTTTCTCTTGATCAACGGTTTGCAATATGAGAACGCGTGGCGAAGAGAATAGTTCTTTATAGACAAAATACGTCTTGGACGGACACCTAAGGTACTCTACACTATCAATCCTGTTCCTTAAAGTATATATACAATAAATACAATATCCAAGTGTGCAGTATTATGTTACGGCACAGTTCGTGTCATTAAACAGATTTCACCGATACCTATGGGTTTAGAAAACACGTTCGAGTAACAGACGTTAATCAATTTGTACATCAAGACCTAATTAAGCGCCAAATGTTCTGAAAGGCATGCTACTATCGCAAGCTAGTGCTCATCATCAATACAATGCAAGTACGTTAATCAATTTGTACATCAAGACCTAATTAAGCGCCAAATGTTCTGAAAGCCATGCTACTTTCGCAAGCTAGTGCTCATCATCAATACAATGCAAGTGCGAAAGAATTATCTTCTAGATAATCAAAACTATGTTTTCATTGTGTCTTATCAGATGACGCCACATTAGTTACAGAAAAGATGGTTATAAAGGTATCGTAATCTTGTTGCCAGCTAAAAATAAATAATCGTACAGAGATGAGGCGAATAGAAACTTGGATAATGCATATGCGATTCATACAAGATTAATGTCAAGTTCTAATCTGTATAAATAATCAAGAAATAACAGTCAGATTCAACCATCGGGTCATAAAACAGTTCGACAATTGTATAATTTTCCCTTGTCCCTCAATTTGGGCAGCTGCATCTATATGGACCATTTGTGTTTGTACAGGTACCACCATTTTGACATGGATAGAAGTAGGATCAGTCATTAAAGTATGCAACTGAAGACGAATTGGTTTAATGTCTCTAAATGTTCAATAACATCTAAGAAATTCTCATTAGTATTGTCAATACGAGACATGATAAAGGGTCATTAATCATGTCATGTCTGTTTCTAGCAATCTGATGTAGGATGAGTCAGAACATGCGAATTAATTATTTCATACTTTATGATGCAAGAACTGTGATCCGGAAAATATTTTTAGTGATAACGTCTTCCTTTGCCATAACACTGAAAAACACATTTAACCATTTACATAGTGTATGAGAAATAATGTGTCACAAAACACGTCCATGTGTGCATTATCATACATCTTTACTTTTCCCATCATCAGTCAAACAAAAATGACGCTTTTGTCAATAATTTAAACTAGGAAACTTTCAGGTATAGTTTATCAAACTACATCATCACCAGGAAACTATTAGCATTTGTATCCTTCAACAGCAGTCTGCCTTTGATAGATAATAATAGGTGTCATTAAATTGAAAGAATAAGTATTAGAACACAAGCAAGTTAAGAAATCATTTTAATTTTGTGGCAAAAGCACTGTTGAATCGCTCACATAATGGCTTGATAAAAATGGACACTCATACGGGTTACCAGCAGGGATATATGTATGTATATATCTATATAAAAAATGTAAAGCCTGCGGTGGATTGGCATATTTTGGATACATTTCCCAGCTTTATTCCAAGGTCTGCCAAAATTCGAAAGATGATTCATATGACCTAAAAATATTTCAAGTCTATGGATAATACTAAGATTGTTTGTTTACCAGTTGTACAGTTTGTTCCTGTCCATCCACTTGTGCAGTTGCAACTGTATGAGCCGTCTGTGTTGGTACAGGTAGCACCGTGTTGACATGTAAGGTTGGAGGAACATTCATTGATGTCTGAAATTCAATATCAAACGTTGTATATGTCGTACACTTTGAGTAATACATAAGCTGTTCCACTGGTGTTCTCAGTCTCGTGTAAAAGACAGTATCGTATGATTACATTTACAACTTGTTCTACCATTCAAATTAGAGGCCAATTCCGTCAAACTGATGCAGTATTTCAAACTAATGGGTTGATAAAAATAGTCATACATACGTCCTGCCAGCAAAGACATATCAAGCGTGAAGCCAACAGTGCATTCTCGTTTTCGGATACAGATACATATTTCCTATCTTTATTCTAAACTGTAACACATTTAGAAGGATAATTCATTTGACCTACAAATGCTTGAAGACAATCAACAATACTAAAAGTGTTACTGTACCAGTTGTACAATTTGTGCCTGTCCATCCACTTGTGCAGTTGCAAATGTATGAGCCGTCTGTGTTGGTACAGGTAGCACCGTTTTGACATGTAATGTTGGAGGAACATTCATTGTTATCTGAAATATAATACAAAAAGTTTCATATGTGGTATCCCTTATGTGAAACATACGCGTTCCCATCAGCCTTCTCAGTTTCGTGCATAAAACAGTGCCATCTGATAACATTATTAAACAAATCCACCTTGAAAATTTCTACTGAATGCTATCCTACTGATGGAGCATTTCCAACCTTAATACGTAGGAATTGCGCTAAATGATATTATTATTCGGAGATAATCTTTCTGTAGGTCCAAATCCACACGATCACTTAAATATCCACCGCCCATTTTGTAATAAATACATTATATCATACCGATATTTCCTTGTTTGCATTAATAAATTTCCATAACGTTCAATACATCAATCATACTTCATTAATACTCATACTAGTCACGTTGGTTAAGACACGTAACGTGAAGTTTTTTTATTCCATTTTAGCATCACATAATATAAACAGCTCCATAGTTTAAACCGAGTTTGACTTTCGCACAAGATTACTCCTTGTGATGAGAAAGAAACCGTACATATTGTTAGTCATAATAAGTTTAGAAATTCTTTTCATTTCACTGCATAAACCTTCGCAAACATGTTTAGAGAACAGATTGCTAGAAAGTGTTACGTACTCATGCTACCTACAGGGAAATAAGTACTTTGCAAAAGGCGCATTTGATATTTGTATATAGGTATACATTTCCAGCTATCATTATATGAAAATATAACATATATAGATAGGTCCTTTGCATGGTCCATGTGGGGCATATTATATGCATTGTAATAAGAGTGTCTCTTTACCAATTGTGCAATTCAGCCCTGTCCAACCACTTGCGCAGATGCAACTGTATGAGCCATTAGTGTTCATACACGTACTTCCGTTTTGGCATGCAAGGGCGTTACATTCGTTGATGTCTGAAATTGAATAGGAACTGTGTTATTTTGTGTCAATTAAGAGTAATATCTTAGCACTGCTCCACGCCTTTTCCGTCTCTATGCAACATCAGTTCAAGCATGTATAGAAGGTACTTGTAATAATAGCTCAAATAAAAGGAACCATGCTGGAGCAATTTTCTAACTTTGTTCAAAGTTGAATGGTGGTGTCATAGCAAATGTTCTATACATGAAGTCTGCCTTTGGCAAACGTCTAAGCAACAACGCACCATCTCCACTATTTGTCCTCCAAAAATAACACTCATTTAAGCCCGTTCGCATCGACATATCGATCACACTTCATTTATGCATGTAACACTAATATAAACATTGTGATAATTTTATTTCACCAATTGGCACATCAAGACACATATGATATCCATGGCTTTTCAGAATCACTTCACTCGCTTGACACGGGTTTGAAAAGGCAAATAGGTAAGAAAGCAGCCTTTGATCGTTAAAAGAAGCAAAGAAAACCCTTCAATTTTCTATTAGAACATTCTCGGTCCCCAAACTGTTTACTGCATAGATCGGTACATTGGTCAAATGCACTTCTTACTCACGGAGGAATAGATACGCTAAAGAGTAAAGAGGAAATGGATCTTTGACTCTTCATATTTCAATAATACAGTTTCTTTATCAAATTTCCGTACCGGGTATATAGACTGTTTAGAACGCATGTAAAAGGGTGAAGTCAGTGAACAGTAACATAATTGTGTCTTTACCAGCTGTACAATCAGCCCCTGTCCATCCACTTGTGCAGATGCAACTGTATGAGCCGTTAGTGTTTATGCAAGTACCACCGTTTGCACATGCAGAACTGGTACATTCATCGATGTCTGAAAAGAAATACAAATTGTTTCATGTTTGATACAATCATAACGAAAGTTAGCAATATTCTATTAGTCTTTGCAATCTCAGAACTAAAACTTTCTCTTATGACCACGTATATGGCTTATTTCTTGCCATAACGCTGCAATGAACGATTTTCTCTTGATCAACTGTTTGCAATATGAGAACGCGTGGCGAAGAGAATAGTTCTTTATAGACAAAATACGTCTTGGACGGACACCTAAGGTACTCTACACTATCAATCCTGTTCCTTAAAGTATATATACAATAAATACAATATCCAAGTGTGCAGTATTATGTTACGGCACAGTTCGTGTCATTAAACAGATTTCACCGATACCTATAGGTTTAGAAAACACGTTCGAGTAACAGACGTTAATCAATTTGTACATCAAGACCTAATGAAGCGCCAAATGTTCTGAAAGGCATGCTACTATCGCAAGCTAGTGCTCATCATCAATACAATGCAAGTACGTTAATCAATTTGTACATCAAGACCTAATTAAGCGCCAAATGTTCTGAAAGCCATGCTACTTTCGCAAGCTAGTGCTCATCATCAATACAATGCAAGTGCGAAAGAATTATCTTCTAGATAATCAAAACTATGTTTTCATTGTGTCTTATCAGATGACGCCACATTAGTTACAGAAAAAGATGGTTATAAAGGTATCGTAATCTTGTTGCCAGCTAAAAATAAATAATCGTACAGAGATGAGGCGAATAGAAACTTGGATAATGCATATGCGATTCATACAAGATTAATGTCAAGTTCTAATCTGTATAAATAATCAAGAAATAACAGTCAGATTCAACCATCGGGTCATAAAACAGTTTGACAATTGTATAATTTTCCCTTGTCCCTCAATTTGGGCAGCTGCACCTATATGGACCATTTGTGTTTGTACAGGTACCACCATTTTGACATGGATAGAAGTAGGATCAGTCATTAAAGTATGCAACTGAAGACGAATTGGTTTAATTTCTCTAAATGTTCAATAACATCTAAGAAATTCTCATTAGTATTGTCAATACGAGACATGATAAAGGGTCATTAATCATGTCATGTCTGTTTCTAGCAATCTGATGTAGGATGAGTCAGAACATGCGAATTAATTATTTCATACTTTATGATGCAAGAACTGTGATCCGGAAAATATTTTTAGTGATAACGTCTTCCTTTGCCATAACACTGAAAAACACATTTAACCATTTACATAGTGTATGAGAAATAATGTGTCACAAAACACGTCCATGTGTGCATTATCATACATCTTTACTTTTCCCATCATCAGTCAAACAAAAATGACGCTTTTGTCAATAATTTAAACTAGGAAACTTTCAGGTATAGTTTATCAAACTACATCATCACCAGGAAACTATTAGCATTTGTATCCTTCAACAGCAGTCTGCTTTTGATAGGTAATAATAGGTGTCATTAAATTGAAAGAATAAGTATTAGAACACAAGCAAGTTAAAAAATCATTTTAATTTTGTGGCCAAAGCACTGTTGAATCGCTCACATAATGGCTTGATAAAAATGGACACTCATACGGGTTACCAGCATGGATATATGTATGTATATATCTATATAAAAAATGTAAAGCCTGCGGTGGATTGGCATATTTTGGATGCATTTCCCAGCTTTATTCCAAGGTCTGCCAAAATTCGAAAGATGATTCATATGACCTAAAAATATTTCAAGTCTATGGATAATACTAAGATTGTTTGTTTACCAGTTGTACAGTTTGTTCCTGCCCATCCACTTGTGCAGTTGCAACTGTATGAGCCGTCTGTGTTGGTACAGGTAGCACCGTGTTGACATGTAAGGTTGGAGGAACATTCATTGATGTCTGAAATTCAATATCAAACGTTGTATATGTCGTACACTTTGAGTAATACATAAGCTGTTCCACTGGTGTTCTCAGTCTCGTGTAAAAGACAGTATCGTATGATCACATTTACAACTTGTTCTACCATTCAAATTAGAGGCCGATTCCGTCAAACTGATGCAGTATTTCAAACTAATGGGTTGATAAAAATAGTCATACATACGTCCTGCCAGCAAAGACATATCAAGCGTGAAGCCAACAGTGCATTCTCGTTTTCGGATACAGATATATATTTCCTATCTTTGTTCTAAACTGTAACACATTTAGAAGGATACTTCATTTCACCTACAAATGCTTGAAGGCAATCAACAATACTAAAAGTGTTACTGTACCAGTTGTACAGTTTGTGCCTGTCCATCCACTTGTGCAGTTGCAAATGTATGAGCCGTCTGTGTTGGTACAGGTAGCACCGTTTTGACATGTAATGTTGGAGGAACATTCATTGTTATCTGAAATATAATACAAAAAGTTTCATATGTGGTATCCCTTATGTGAAACATACGCGTTCCCATCAGCCTTCTCAGTTTCGTGCATAAAACAGTGCCATCTGATAACATTATTAAACAAATCTACCTTGAAAATTTCTACTGAATGCTATCCTACTGATGGAGTATTTCGAACCTTAATACGTAGGAATTGCGCTAAATGATATTATTATTCGGAGATAATCTTTCTGTAGGTCTAAATCCACACGATCACTTAAATATCCACCGCCCATTTTGTAATAAATACATTATATCATACAGATATTTCCTTGTTTGCATTAGTAGATTTCAATAACGTTCTATACATCAATCATACTTCATTAATACTCATACTAGTCACGTTGGTGAAGACACTTTAAGTGAAGTTTTTTATTCCATTTTAGCATCACATAGTATAAACAGCTCCATAGTTTAAACCGAGTTTGACTTTCGCACAAGATTACTCCTTGTGATGAGAAAGAAACCGTACATATTGATAATCAAAATAAGTTGAGAAATTCTTTTCAGTTCACTGCATAAACCTTCGCAAACATGTTTAGAGAACAGATTGCTAGAAAGTGTTACGTACTCATGCTACCTACAGGGAAAAATGTACTTTGAAAACGAAGCGTTTCAAATTTGTAGATAGGTATATATTTCCAGCCATCCATATTTGAAAACATTACATATATAGATCGGTCCTTTGCATGGTCCATGTGGGGCATATTATATGCATTGTAATAAGAGTGTCTCTTTACCAATTGTGCAATTCAGCCCTGTCCAACCACTTGCGCAGATGCAACTGTATGAGCCATTAGTGTCCATACACGTACTTCCGTTTTGGCATTCAACTGGGCTACATTCGTTGATGTCTGAAATTGAATAGGAACTGTGTTATTTTGTGTCTATTAAGAGTAATATCTTAGCATTGCTCCACACCTTTTCAGTCTCTATGCAACATCAATTCAAGCATGTATAGAAGGTACTTGTAATAATAGCTCAAATAAAAGGAACCATGCTAGAGCAATTTTCTAACTTTGTTCAAAGGTGAATGGTGGTGTCGTAGCAAATGTTCTATACATGAAGTCTGCCTTTGGCAAACCTCTAAGCAACAAAGCACCATCTCCACTATTTGTCCTCCAAAAGTAACACTCGTTTAATCCCGTTCGCATCGACATATCGATCACCCTACAGTTATGCATGTAACACTAATATAAACATTGTGATAATTTTATTTCACCAATTGGCACATCAAGACACATATGACATCCATAGCTTTTCAGAATCATTTCATTCGCTTGACACGGGTTTGAGAAGGCAAATGGGTAAGAAAGCAGTCTTTGATCGTTAAAAGAAGCAAAGAAAACCTTTCAATTTTCTATTATAACATTCTCGGTCTCCAAACTGTTTACTGCATAGATCGGTACATTGGTCAAAGGCACTTCTTACTCACGGAGGAAGAGATAAGCTGAAGAGTAAAGTGAAATTGGATCTTTGACTCTTCATATTTCGATAATACAGTTTCTTTATCAAATTTCCGCATCGGGTATATAGTCTGTTTAGAACGCATGGAAAAGGGTGAAGTCAGTGAACAGTAACATAATTGTGTCTTTACCAGCTGTACAATCAGCCCCTGTCCATCCACTTGTGCAGATGCAACCGTATGAGCCGTTAGTGTTTATGCAGGTACCACCGTTTGCACATGCAGAACTGGTACATTCATCGATGTCTGAAAAGAAATACAAATTGTTTCATGTTTGATACAATCATAATAAAAGTTAGCAATTCTATTAGCCTTTGCAATTTTAGAACTAAAACTTTCTCTTACGACCACGTATGTCGCTTATTTCTTGCCATAACGCTGCAATGAACGATTTTCTCTTATCAACTGTTTGCAATATGAGAACGCGTGGCGAAGAGAATAGTTCTTTATAGACAAAATACGTGTTGGGCGGACACCTAAGGTACTCGACATTATCAAACTTGTTCCTTAAAGCATATATACAATAAATACAATATCCAAGTGTGCAGTGTTATGTTACGGCACATTTCGTGTCCTTAAACAGATTTCACCGATACCTATAGGTTTAGAAAGCAGGTTCGAGTAACAGACGTTAATCAATTTGTACATCAAGACCTAATTAAGCGCCAAATGTCCTGAAAAGCATGCTACTTTCGCAAGCTTGTTCACATCATCAGTATAATGCAAGTGCGAAAGAATTATCATCGAGACAAACAAAACTATGTTTTCATTGTGTCTTATCAGATCGCGCCACATTAGTTACAGAAGAAGATGGTTATAAAGGTGTCCTAATCTTTTTGCCAGCTAAAAGTAAATAATCGTACAGAGATGAGGCGAATAGAAACTTGGATAATCCATATGCGATTCATACAGGATTAATGTCAAGTTCTAATCTGTATCAATAATCAAGAAATAACACTCAAATTCAACCTACGGTTCATGAAACAGTTGGACAATTGCCAGCTGAATATAGATAATCGTACAGAGATGAGGCGACTAGAAACTTGGACACTACATATGCGATTCACATTCATTCATCAATGTCTCAAAATTAATACCAATCCTTGCATTTGTTTTACAAGGAGGATAAATATTAGCCCTTCGCTTAGTCTTTGCTCTATGGGTGAAAATGAAAATGTCATACACCACGTATGTGGCTTATTATTAGGAATAATGCTATAATGAACGACATCATCTTGGTGAAATATGAATAATAGTAGTAAGGGTGGTAAGAAAAAGAGGCATTTTATACAACGTTCCTGGTTGCCAAACACCTAGCCAACTCTTAACCATCAACATAGTTCCTTAGAGAATATATGTACATGGTAGACTTCGTATAGACTAATATTTTCAGAAGACTAATTCCAGTAACAGACTTTAAACAATCGGAAAGTCGATAAATTATTTGCTGCCACATATTCTCAAAGCATATTCACTTCTGCAGCATTGTACGCTGCAGGAAGACAATCAAGGTGTCCATAATTACGTTAAAGACAAATAAAAGCATGGTTTCGTTTCATCGTATCATATGTCCTCAATTTTAATACAGTAAAGCATGGTAGAAAAAGTCTCCTGCATCTCTTAACAGCTGAGAAAGGAATAAGCTTAAGGAGACCAAATCCAGTGGGAACTTTAATTATGCATATCCACGTATTCAAGATAAATGTGAAAATTGTAATCTGTATCAATAAGCAAGTAATAATATTCATACGAGATTCAATCTACCATTAACAACCAAACTGCCCCTTTACCACTTGTGCAATTTGTCCCTGTCCATGCATTTGTACAGTTACAAGTGTATGAGCCGTTTGTATTTGTACAGGTACCATCGTTTTGACATGGAAAGGTATTGGAACATTCATCGAAGTCTGCAATGGAATGCAAATTGTTTTAGTTTGCAAAACGTCGAGTAACATCTATGCATTCCGAGTAGTCTTCTCAATGTCAGTAAGGAAACAATGCATATCATCATTTTTATGGGCTATTTCTAGTAATACAATCTATCATGAATTCGATCATGCTGATTGAATATTTCAAGCTTTTAAATGTAATAACAGTGATAGTTTAAACTAGTAATTTACAGATTATATTTGACTTTCTCGCAAACCAATCGAACATCTAAATAATTACATACTTCTTGCAAAAATAATTTATCTGATGAAAACAAATCCATTTTTGCGCATTATTATTATTCGTACATTTCGATGCATCAGTCGAGGTATTCTTTAAATCGATTTGAACATCATCAAACTATCAACCTCCTTATGATTCCACCAGGAGGATTCTTCCGCAAGATAATACTATGTATGACGACATTGATAGTACGAATTAAATGAAAATAAGTACATAACCTATTTTCATTTTCTCGCAAAAGCACTCTTGACTTGCCACAAGAAGTGTTCATAGAAATTATCATGCACACTTCTTACCAAGAAGGACGAATCAAACGTAAATGCAAAGGTGCTTTTCGTCTTTGGATACTCTTACACACACATTTCCTAGTCTTTATTAGAAACTGTAAAATCTGAAGATATATAGGTCATATGGCCCATAATAGTACAATTCTCTTAGCAATACGAAGAATGTTTCTTTACCAGTTGTACAATTTTGGCCTGTCCATGCACCTGGGCAGCTACAAATGTATGAGCCGTTTGTATTTGTACAGATACCATGGTTTTGACATGGAAAGTAGATGAAACATTCGTCGATGTCTGAAACTGAATAGGAAATGCTTTACTGTGATCACTTCGGAGTACCTCCTGTGCATTCCGACTATTCTTGCCAGTCTCAGTTAAGTTAAACAGTGCCATAACATCACGTTTATAGGGTGTTTCTACCAAAACAATGTCTAGTGGGTTTGATAATGCTAATAGAATACTTCGCACTTGAATAAGAAAGAATTGCACTAAAGAACAGTTGTGTTCAGATATGAAGTTTTTGGTGTCAAACTCTAACGATCATTTGACCATCTACTATACGTATTCTAAAGAACACTATATATGGTAAAGATTCATAATGATAAATAATAATGAGGACTTTGTATAGCGCCTAATCTTTAGAAGCTCTAAGCGCTTGACAACATTTGACAACACTTAAAAAACATATATACTGATATGATTACAAAATTAAAACCAAACACCACGAAAGTAGAGACAAAATATGCTGTAAATATTTAAGGCAAGGATACATTATTAGGTCTTTAAGTCTGTTCTTGCAGTTGAAATAGGTGAGTTTTCAGAGCGCTCTTGAATGAGATCACTGTGTCTTTGTGTCTAAGTGCAGTGGGCAATTCGTTCCACGTTGTTGGGCCCTGGTATGCAAAAGAGCGTTGTCCATATGATTTCATCTTCATAGTGGGAATAATGAGAATACGAGTGTCAGAAGAGGAGCGTAAGCATCTTGCAGGTGTGTACACATGGGTGAGGTCAGATAGGTATGTTGGACTGGAGCCCGTCAGTGAAACGTAGCACAGAGAACACATTTTTTGTTTAATTCTTTATCGTATGGATAGCCAGTGTAGGGTACAGAGCAGGGGATAGGCGTGCTCTGATCGTGGTACTCTAAGGATGATTCGAGCAGCTGTATTTTGAACTTTTTTGAAGTTTCTGAAGTAGATATTGAGACGAACCAGACAGAATTGAGTTACAATAGTCCAGTCTTGAAAGTACTAAGGAACACACAAGTGTTTAAGTGGCATCAACTGAAAGATACTTGCGAATGGAGCTGATTCGTCTCAGCTCAAGATATGCAGCCTTGCATATGTTCATGACATGTTGATGCAATGAGAGAGTACTGTCAAGAGTGACACCGAGGTTTCGTACTGACTGTGAATTTAATGTTGGTGTTGCTGATATTTATTGTCTGAGGTAAAGGATGTGAATGAGAAAGTCTTTGTGTTGTAATCAGAATGGCTTCAGTTTTATCATCATTCATCTACAGCTTGTTACATGTCATCCATGATTTCACATCGGAAATGCACCTCTCTGCGCCTTGGATGGTAGCTTCAACTTCAGCTGGATGGCTAGATTTGTATAGTTGGGTGTCATCAGCATACAATTGGTGAGACACTGGATGATGATCTATGACACGTGAGAGTGGCTGAGTGTATAGAATGAAGAGAACAGGTCCAAGAACAGACCCCTGTGGAACACCACAGCATAGATCAACTGGGCTGGAGTGTTTTCCATTTGCGGACACAATTTGTGTCCTGTTGACCAAGTAGGACTTGAACCATAGTAAGGCCGTATCATGAATGCCAAATACATGCTGGAGACGGTGAAGTAATATATCATGGTCTATAGTGTCAAATGCTGCAGACAAGTCAAGGAGAGTGAGGACTGTAATCTTTCCGCCATCCAAAGCAGAGAGAAGGTCATTGACTACTTTCAGAAGAGTAGTTTCAGTACTGTGGCAAGGGCGATATGCAGACTGTACATTGGTAAAAAGACTGTTTGAATTCAGATGAGATACAAGTTGGGATAGAACAACTTTTTCTAAGATTTTGACATGAATGGCAGATTAGAAACTGGGCGGTAGTTCTTTAAATCATTATGGTCGAGTGTTGGTTTCTTCAGCAGAGGCTTTACAATGGCAGTTTTGTAAAATGATGGGAATTCCCCAGATGAGAGAGAGGTATTAATAACATCAGTTAGTGAAGGCAGTATTGGATCCAAGCACTCTAGCAGCAGTGACGTCAGAATCGGATCCAGTTCACATGACTTTGGTGCACTCTTCATCACGATTGTACATACTAAATCCATAGAGACAGGTTCAAATGCTGCTAACAGTTGCCGCTGAAATTCTGTATCGCAACTGTATGGTGACGACGAGTCAACTGAAATTGTGTTGTCAAGTTTATCTCTGATGGTTTGTACTTTGTCACGGAAGAAATTTGCAAACAGGTCCGGAAGGTCGACTAGAGAGAAGGTAGCTGGAAGTGGTGTACATTTGTTCCTTGACATCAGCTTGTTAGTAATCTCAAATAGCTCTTTGCAGCTGGAACTTTCCATGATTTTAGTACTGTAGTGGGCTGATTTAGCTGCATGGACTATGTTTGTGACATTCTTCTTAGCGGCATCATAGATCTGCTTATGAATAGTGAGTCTGGTGGAAAGCCAAAGCCTCTCAGCTTTACGGCGGTCTCTTTTAGCAGTGCGAAGCTGGTCCCTAACACTGCTATACCACGGAGAACACTTCTGAATTGCTACTCTGCACTTGGTTGCTGGGGCATGTTTGTCGAGCAATGAACGCAGGCAGTTATCAAGTTGTTCTGCTGTAGTAGGTAAGCTAGTTGTTAGGTTTGCTTGGATGTCATGCATTAGTTTGGTTCTGTTTCTCATACGGAGGTTTCTCTTAGTTGCGAATAAAGGTGGAGGGTTAGGGACCGATACGTCAAGATGGCATATAATCCAGAGGTGATCTGATGAAAGTTCGTGGGACACCAGGGAGGACTAAAGAATATTATCATCAGGTCTGTAAAGAATCCAGTCTAATATGTGACCATGTTTATGGTTGGGTTGGCTAACTGACTGTTTGAGGTTGAAAACGTGAACGGAATCTAGGAATTTCGATGTCCATGGGTTTCCAGGACAGACAAAGTGAAAGTTGAAATCTCCAAGAATAATCAGGTTGCCACCTATCGAATTTCCATACTCCAGGAGATTCGGAAACTGCTCCAAAAAGAGAGATTCTGTCAGCTTGTTTTTTCTACTAGGAGGAGGGCGGTAGAGGCAGAAAAAATGGACTGACCTTTGTTCCAGTGTGAGTGTAGTTTGGACTAATTCAAACGATGTGTGGTCGAAATTGAAAGTTGTTGTGTAGTTAAGACGGTTGATCATGGAGGTCTTTGCGATGACAGCAATTCCACCTCCGCGAGAGTGGCGGGGGAACGACTTGATGGAGTAACCGGTGGGTGTTAGATCCACGCACTTGGGTTCATCGCCTGATGTTTTTAGCCATGTTTCTGTCAGGAAAAAGATGTCGATATTCTGATCGTTGATAAAATGAACTATTTCTGTGCGCTTTTCCGATGGTCCAACTGATTGAATTTGAATAATGCGATGCGCAGTAGTATCTCTTCGATAGCTGACACAAAGGTTGACGATTTAATTAGAATTTGGATTAGGTTGTCTAAATTAACGGCCGAATTTTTAAATTTCTGCGCCGGAAAGGGCGAAAGGGAGATAACTGGAATTCTTCTTCCTGTTCTACGCCGGCCAGCTTTGAAACAACGCTTCTTTTTTCGCTTCCGTTTACAGTTATGGAATGATGAATGTAGTCCCAGATCGTTTAGTCTAGTGCATAATGTAGTGTGGAGAGCCAAGGAGTGGCCATTTAACGCAATTAATGAGGGTCCATCATAGCATAAACGGGTGGACTGGCGAGTAACACGTGATGGAGGCTTGTTCGATAACAAAGGAAGCCGCAACAGTTGAGCAAGACAGCTGAGAAAAAGTCTATTTTTCTCGTTTCCAATACAAGAAGATGAAGAAACACATTCGAAAAGAACAGCAACTGCATGATGAACACAATAACGCAGACGAAGACAGACAACAAGCACACAGATCATGAAAACGGCACAAAAATCCGGACAGCTGCCTCAAGCCGGTTAAGCAATAGCGGCCATCTTGAAATCAATCTAAACGTACCTTATTATATTCCATCACTTTCAGTACATCAACCAAACTTAATCGATACATGTACCAATAACTTTGCGGCAGATACGTTCCATAAATTGTCCTTACTAGATTTCAACATCACTGAATTTTAGCAGATCTATAATTTCTACATAATTTATCTTCCGTACGTGTTTATTAGCTGTGACGTAGATGAAGACGTCAATATTCTCATTTAGAACAAGTTCAGAAATTCCTTTGGTCTTACTGCAGAATTACTGGCGCAATTGTTTAGAGAAACGTTTGGTACAGATATCACGTACACATGTAACCAGCAGGGAAATCACTATGGTGAAGAAAAGGTTCAATGCAGATTTCTATGCGGATACATATTTCCAGCAATCCTTCTCTACAACAATACAATACATAGATATATGCTTTATATTGCCCATGAAGGGCTGCAGTATGTGATTTGTAATAAGAGTGTTTCTTTACCAGTTGTACAATTGTCCCCTGTCCATGCACTTGTGCAGATGCAACTGTAGGAGCCGTTAGTGTTCATACACGTACCGTCGTTCTGGCATGCAAGCATGTTACATTCGTCGAGGTCTGAAATTGAATAAGAAATGTGTTATCTCTTGAAACGTAAGATTTATCTAAGCACTCCTACACGCATTTTCGTTCTCTGTACCACAACAGTATCAATCGATCCTGCACAAAGGCTGCTTGTTACAATGACTGCAAGAAAAAGAATCGTATTCATTCAAGTTTCTAACTGTATTAATAAAACGAATTGTGATAACCTAATAAAATAGTCTACACACAAATGTTCCGCTTGCCCAATCCCTCACCAACAATTCACCATCTACACACTTTCTGGAAGAATAACATTACTATTTTTCCGCACGTATTGACATATCGGACATACTTCGTCTTTGCATGTCTCATTAATTGAAACATTGCAGTCTTATTCCTTCAAAACTGACTCATTTAGACACAGCAGACAGCCATTACATTAGCCAAGGATTTCATTATTTTGCAACGCTAAATGTTGTTAAACAAGCTAAGCTAGGGATCTCTACCGTTCTAAAAATAAGCGATGAAACCATTTCCGTTTGACATTATATCATTTTCAACCTGGAAACTGATTACTGCCAAGGTTGGTAGAATGCTCAAGCACACTTCCTACTAAGAGAAGTACAACTAAGATGAAACGAAATCTGAGTTGGATCTTTGAATTATTATATCACAGTTATTTCTCCAAATTCGGTACTTTGTAAGAAGGTACATTTTTAAGGCCTTACAAAGGGTGAAGTCAGTGAGCAAGAAAAGATTGTGTCTTTACCAGCTGCACAATCTTTTCCTGTCCATCCATTTGTGCAGAGGCAACTGTATGAGCCGTCCGTATTTGTACAGGTACCACCGTTTTCACATGGAAGATTTATGCATTCGTCAATGTCTGAAAATGAATACAAAATGTTGCATGTTTGTTACAAGGAGGATAAATATTAGCCCTTCGCTTAGTCTTTGCTCTATGGGTGAAAATGAAAGTGTCATAAGACCACGTATGTGGCTTATTATTAGGAATAATGCTATAAGGAACGACATCATCTTGGTGAAATATGAATACTATTAGTAAGGGTGGTAAGGCAAAGAGGTATATTATACAACGTTCCTGGTTGCCAAACACCTAGCCAACTCTTAACCATCAACATAGTTCCATAGAGAATATATGTACATGGTAAGTTATATATCCATACGTGCATTAATATGTACAAAATACAGTCTTTTACATTAAACAGACTTCGTATAGACTAATATTTTCAGAAGACTAATTCCAGTAACAGACTTTAAATAATCGGAAAGTCGATTATTTGCTGCCACATATTCTCAAAGTATATTCACTTCTGCAGCTTGCTGCAACATATTCTTAAAGTACATTCACTTCTGCAGCATTGTACGCTATAGGAAGACAATCAAGGTGTCCATAATTACGTTAAAGACAAATAAAAGCATGGTTTCGTTTCATCGTATCATATGTCCTCAATTTTATTACTGTAAAGCATGGTAAAAAGGTCTCCTGCATCTCTTAACAGCTGAGAAAGGAATAAGCTTAAGGAGACCAAATCCAGTGGGAACTTTAATTATGCATATCCACGTATTCAAGATAAATGTGAAAATTGTAATCTGTATCAATAAGCAAGTAATAATATTCATACGAGATTCAATCTACCATTAACAACAAAACTGCCCCTTTACCAGTTGTACAATTTGTCCCTGTCCATGCATTTGTACAGTTACAAGTGTATGAGCCGTTTGTATTTGTACAGGTACCATCGTTTTGACATGGAAAGGTATTGGAACATTCATCGAAGTCTGCAATGGAATACAAATTGTTTTAGTTTGCAAAACGTCGAGTAACATCTATGCATTCCGAGTAGTCTTCTCAATGTCAGTAAGGAAACAATGCATATCATCATTTGTATGGGCTATTTCTAGTAATACAATCTATCATGAATTCGATCATGCTGATTGAATATTTCAAGCTTTTAAATGTAATAACAGTGATAGTTTAAACTAGTAATTTACAGATTATATTTGACTTTCTCGCAAACCAATCGAACATCTAAATAATTACATACTTCTTGCAAAAATAATTTATCTGATGAAAACAAATCCATTTTTGCGCATTATTAGTATTCGTACATTTCGATGCATCAGTCGAGGTATTCTTTAAATCGATTTGAACATCATCAAACTATCAACCTCCTTATGATTCCACCCGGAGGATTCTTCCGCAAGATAATACTATGTATGACGACATTGATAGTATGAATTAAATGAAAATAAGTACATAAACTATTTTCATTTTCTCGCAAAAGCACTCTTGACTTGCCACAAGAAGTGTTCATAGAAATTTTCATGCACATTTCTTACCAAGAAGGACGAATCAAACGTAAATGCAAAGGTGCTTTTCGTCTTTGGATACTCTTACACACACATTTCCTAGTCTTTATTAGAAACTGTACAATCTGAAGATATATAGGTCATATGGCCCATAATAGTACAATTCTCTTAGCAATACAAAGAATGTTTCTTTACCAGTTGTACAATTTTGGCCTGTCCATGCACCTGGGCAGCTACAAATGTATGAGCCGTTTGTATTTGTACAGATACCATGGTTTTGACATGGAAAGTAGGTGGAACATTCGTCGATGTCTGAAATTGAATAGGAAATGCTTTACTGTGATCACTTCGGAGTACCTCCTGTGCATTCCGACTACTCTTGCCAGTCTCAGTTAAGTTAAACAATGCCATAACATCACGTTTATAGGGTGTTTCCACCAAAACAATTTCTAGTGGATTTGATAATGCTAATAGAATACTTCGCACTTGAATAAGAAAGAATTGCACTAAAGAACAGTTGTGTTCAGATATGAAGTTTTTGGTGTCAAACTCTAACGATCATTTGACTATCTACTATACGTATTCTAAAGAACACTATATATGGTAAAGATACATCTATATGTACATTATTATATTCCATCACTTTCAGTACATCAACCAAACTTAATCGATACATGTACCAATAACTTTGCGGCAGATACGTTCCATAAATTGTCCTTACTAGATTTCAACATCACTGAATTTTAGCAGATCTATAATTTCTACATAATTTATCTTCCGTACGTGTTTATTAGCTGTGACGTAGATGAAGACGTCAATATTCTCATTTAGAACAAGTTCAGAAATTCCTTTGGTCTTACTGCAGAATTACTGGCGCAATTGTTTAGAGAAACGTTTGGTACAGATATCACGTACACATGTAACCAGCAGGGAAATCACTATGGTGAAGAAAAGGTTCAATGCAGATTTCTATGCGGATACATATTTCTAGCAATCCTTCTCTACAACAATACAATACATAGATATATGCTTTATATTGCCCATGAAGGGCTGCAGTATGTGATTTGTAATAAGAGTGTTTCTTTACCAGTTGTACAATTGTCCCCTGTCCATGCACTTGTGCAGATGCAACTGTAGGAGCCGTTAGTGTTCATACACTTACCGTCGTTCTGGCATGCAAGCATGTTACATTCGTCGAGGTCTGAAATTGAATAAGAAATGTGTTATCTCTTGAAACGTAAGATTTATCTAAGCACTCCTACACGCATTTTCGTTCTCTGTACCACAACAGTATCAATCGATCCTGCACAAAGGCTGCTTGTTACAATGACTGCAAGAAAAAGAATCGTATTCATTCAAGTTTCTAACTGTATTAATAAAACGAATTGTGATAACCTAATAAAATAGTCTACACACAAATGTTCCGCTTGCCCAATCCCTCACCAACAATTCACCATCTACACACTTTCTGGAAGAATAACATTACTATGTTTCCGCACGTATTGACATATCGGACATACTTCGTCTTTGCATGTCTTATTAATTGAAACATTGCAGTCTTATTCCTTCAAAACTGACTCATTTAGACACAGCAGACAGCCATTACATTAGCCAAGGATTTCATTATTTTGCAACGCTAAATGTTGTTAAACAAGCTAAGCTAGGGATCTCTACCGTTCTAAAAATAAGCGATGAAACCATTTCCGTTTGACATTATATCATTTTCAACCTGGAAACTGATTACTGCCAAGGTTGGTAGAATGCTCAAGCACACTTCCTACTAAGAGAAGTACAACTAAGATGAAACGAAATCTGAGTTGGATCTTTGAATTATTATATCACAGTTATTTCTCCAAATTCGGTACTTTGTAAGAAGGTACATTTTTAAGGCCTTACAAAGGGTGAAGTCAGTGAGCAAGAAAAGATTGTGTCTTTACCAGCTGCACAATCTTTTCC
>JAECUM010036940.1:0-17364 GCA_016617855.1 Megalonaias nervosa
AGAATAATGGCGAATAAATTATCAGGTCAATTCATGCACTCACATCTAAATATTGCATACAAGCTTTGTTCTATAATAATTGTTCTAAAACAATAACAATAGTATCAACGACTTCTAACACATGCATACACGTCCCTAATTGTTAACTTCTCGAGATAGTAACTATCATCATCAATAGCAAATCATACGCATTTCCTACCCTACGAATTACAAAAGACACACACAAATATACAAATACCTAATTATGTGTGCAGAAGTCCAACAATGACTAACTCTGCATAATTCACAATCTATATTTATATACTAATAAAGCAAGTACAAGTTCTAACACAATTCACCAATAAATTCAGTTATGCATTACCATGCAACATAGTAAAATACACAATCTAACAATCTACATACGTTAATCTTGCATGTTAATAATTCGCTATACGCTCCGTTACGATATGTTGATAATTCAGCTATACGAGGAAGATTCCATTCCTATTAAATTAACTGTACATAATAATGTATCAACCTTACAAAACCAAGTTATCAAAGAGAGACAAATTTGGGCTAAGATAGGTTACCTCAAGAAGCCTTTGTTCGCAAATCCAACCTAGAATTTCACTAGAATTGCCGCCTTTTAACGTGCGCACAACTTGGAGTACATGTATCGAGACAATTCGGCCCAATCTGAAAGACAATTCGGCCGAACTCAAAAGAGAATTCGGCCTAATTTAACAATATAACTGAGGCAAAAATAAGTGGATACTCCTTTATATATATATATATATATATATATATATATATATATATATATATATATATATATATATATATATATATGTAATACTATCATACAGGTTAGAAAATTTTTAATTTGTACTCTACGGAGATTCGACCCAGGTTAAAAATTCTCTAACCTGTATGATAGTATTATTTGTATTAAATATTAATTCTGCCTACTATTATCAAGCATTCTTCTATAGAATCCAGGGATAGCTCTTTCCTTTCTGTCTGGTGTGTATATATATTTTGTATAATTTGTATATTACCGTATAGTTAAAAATTCCAACTTATGGTAACAGAACCATAGAGAATAATGATCTTTTTGTCTTCTGCGTTATAATATATCTAATGTATAAAACAAAGGCTGTCACCTTTTCCTTTCTAGCATTTATTTTGCTCTTCGAAGTGAGAATAAATATCAATAATATAAAATAATTTGTTTCTAGGTGAACGTGTGCTCTGGTTTGAAAACACAGTTACATTCTAAATTTAGTTAGTTTGTAAAATAGAATAATTTTTAGAAAAAAGTTAACAATTTTATAACAAACTAAACTATCTTGACATTTTAAATTTCATGTATGCAGAATGTTTTCTTCTTCTATAAAACTGATTCTTATAAATGAAAAATTAACTGTCATGCAAGCATACAGATCTGTAAATAATTAAGTTCGCTTATGTAGGATTCCATTAAATCCTGAGATTGTTAGAACTACATGTTCTTTAAAGTGAAAGTACCGTATGTGTTTTTGTAGCATTAGCTGATCGTTGTCTCAGCGTTTTGGTCCATAGATGCTTCCACATTTTTCTCTATGTTTCGCATGTTTTTTTTTAGAAGACTGCTGACTCTGATGGCATTGTCTGTATACTGCATACAAATCCTAATTCGTTTTCCCTGCATGGCACGGATCTACTGATTTTGGTGTCTTCTAAGTTTTCCTTCATATACCATCTTCACTTGGGATTGTATTTTTCGTTGTGCCTCTCTGTAAAGAAGCGTCAGCGTCATGAAGAACTTGAGGTTATTTTCCCCGCTTTGCTGTTCATTCCTTGGATACACGGATATTTCGTTGTCTGAACTTACACGAGATACACACAATAACACTATAACTCTTAAAGCCCAAAATTATAAAATGAAATAAGATCAACAAGCCAAGTAAGGAATAAGTATGTACAAAAGTTGTACTTGCGTAACAGACAAATCAGAAATAATTCGGTTTGTTCTATGGTTATATAGGCCTACACTCGACACACATTAATCAGAAAACGAATTTGAAGGAAATATCAATTAGAAGATATAAAAACAATCCATATAGCCCATTAGAAGCACTTCCATTAAAGTCTTAATGAAGCACATATGATGGGTATCAAGGGTCTTTGATTTTCTACTGTTGTCTCTGATTTGCGAGTTCTCTGACCAATCGTTCACATATTACTTCAAAATTAACCCATTTTTATA
Organism: Megalonaias nervosa; assembly: GCA_016617855.1. NCBI lineage: Eukaryota > Metazoa > Mollusca > Bivalvia > Unionida > Unionidae > Megalonaias > Megalonaias nervosa. The sequence continues at coordinate 2,228 of JAECUM010036940.1, forward strand.
AAACAAGATATTGCTATTGATGTTTTTGATATTTTTGAAAAAAGGTTGTCAGTATTAAATTTTATATAACACGAAGAATAAGAAGTTGTTTAGTTGTTTGTACTAAGTGGGGATAAGCGGCAGTTGCACCTAAGTTCCCTGTCTAATTTTATTTATGATGGTTTCGTCTATAAAATGCTGCTAAAATACTAGGGCCATGTAACACAATACATGGCAGCTAACCATGAGTAAATCTACAGTTATGGCCAAGCATAGCCTGACATCTTATCAAATGCTATACAATATCTGGACATAGGGGTGGCCAATGAAAGAAAATAACTTTTTTCCTTCCACCCTTCACTATCTTCCTACATTAAGAACAATATTTCTTGAAATCTCTATTAATTATTTACTTTTATAAGCAATATTAACATGCAGTATGTGTATATATTTTAGTATGTGTGTAAGTAAGTGTTTATATATTTGTGTATTAAAGCATCAGAATAGAAACAACGTGTTGGATTTATTACTGTTTGATTGATTTCAGGAGTTAAACACAGGATATGTGTTGCAGCCACTTCATCACTCACATCTATAAGCAGTTATATTGGTGGTGACGCATCTTTAATGGTATATTCTACAACCCCTTGCAGTACCAGTTCTGCAGCTGCAGCGTACGTGTTCTTGCCAAAGTCTACATCCATGGATCTCAGAGTTGTGGTGAATTGATGCCGGAATACTCGGATTTTGTGGAATGCGGTCAAACAAAGGTCACGCATTCCGGTCAAACATTCTGATCTTTAAGATGGAATGAAGTTAAACAATGGTCACACATCAAGTAAATTGCCAAAGAAGTAAGAGGCCATTTTGATCAATGGACAGATGAATGGATTTCAAGAGTGAAGCAAAACTACTACACAGTCTACTACCGTTGTATGGTTGAATGAATCCCTGATATTTTATATCGACATGTCAATTAAGTTTTTTCGCAGCTGAAAGGTGTTGCTATAGAGAATACGTGTTATGATAAATATATCAATATTCCATGCATTCCACTACCGTTGTATGGATGTATGAATCCATGATATTTTATATCAACATGTCAATTAAGTTTATTCTCAGGTGAAGGGGTTTAGCTATAAAGAATGCGCGTTATATAAATGTACCATTACTCTGTATTAAATGGTATTACTATCAGAAGACATGGCACAAGCTCAAATCGACATACTTAGTTGTAATGTTAAAGACAGTGGTGGTGGTGTTAATGAATTACACTGGCTACCAGAAATCAGAAACTTTTTTGTTTACTGAATGAGAAGTATTAATTAGTTGTAAAAAGATGGAAAAATGAAATCGTTATTATGATTCTAGAGGGGAGGAAATCTAAAATAGACATAATTAAAGTAGTATAATTTAAGTTAAACGTTTTGATATTTTTTAAAAACTATATCTTTCCTAAATTCTACATTTAAAGATTGTAAATGTAAATGAATATGCTGTTTTTTTTCATTAACAGAAATTTTAACATATATTTAATAAGTGGGATATTTTTGGATACTAAGATATCTACTATACTATATTAAATCGTAAATCATACGTTTTATGATGTAATTAACGCAGCAATATAGAACTCAGAAGGTCAGATCAAAACCGTACTTTGTAGTGCTTTTTGTCAGAGTATTATTAAGATGGGCAATATACAAATCATACGGTTTAATTAAAAGAACAACATTTTGTATAGTGCTTTTAGTCAAATGATGTTAAGTTCAGCAATACAAAAATCAGAAGGTCATATCGAAACCACACTTTTAAATGCTTTTAATCAATTAAAATTAAGATAAGATCAAAATTATCCTGTGTACTGCTGCATATTTCAGATTTATCATCTGCTCAGCCACATGCTATAAATATAACTTTTTCTTAAATATTATCACTATCCATTCCAGTGATCTGCAACACTGCAAAATGAGTTAGAAAAGTTCAAGATCTAGCAGCTTTTCACGCTTTCTAAAATTGCAGCGAATGATACATTCGCACCAAAAACCAGTTAAAGAACTGGAGGATTGTTTAAAAGAAATTTTTAATACTGTTAGGAGAAAAAACTGAAGACAACAACCACACTTTCCAGTTGCCCAATAATGATTGTAAAATGCAGAGAACAAATAACTGGAAAATGCCCAGGACATAGTCCGACTGGATCTGCAGCAATGAACACTTTATTTTAAAGTTTCTAAGACAAACGTGGAAGAATGTCTGCTTGCGTTGTTTAGAACGTCCTGGCAACTGTGACTGTCTACAAAGAAATAGCAGTAAGTGTCACTATTTTTATTCATGATTAATTTTTGTATGGTATATATATAATAAAAACAAAAGTATTTTCATAAGCAATTAAAGATTGTTTTTTTATTCAAAGCTTATATTAAAGTTTACATGCAAAATAAAGAGAACAGCAAAATGTATCAATTATCATCCACACAACTTGAAATGTAGAGAGCATATACATATCACTTCTGGTTTTGAATTATTATTATGTTATGTAAAAATCTCGCATATTTAAAAAATGTGACCTAACTAAGAAAAATCATCTAAAGTACAGTACTATATTTTTGTAATCTTAATACATCATAGACTTGGGCATTCTAATATCAACATTAATCTTAGAATGTAGATAACAAATCACAATGAAATAAAAAATATGATTATCACATCCATCTTGAGTATGATATTAGATTTTAAAATAATAGAAACGACTTAAAGATTTCAGCAAATCACAATAAAATCAACAAATATACATATCACATCCATCTTGAGTCATCCATCTTGATTACGTTATTAGAAGTTTAAAAGAATATTGCCAACTTTAACAATTTTGAGCGAATCACAATACAATCAACATATCACATCCATCTTGAGCTAATCACAATAAAATCAACCTATCACATCCATCTTGAGCCACCCATCCTGAGTATGTCATTAGAATTTTAAAAGAATATAAACTACTTTTAAAACATTTGAGCAAATCACAATAAAATAAAAAATATACTTATCATACACATGTAATTATATTATAAAATCATCATATATACATATTACATCTGTGATAAAATGCATTATAAGAATTTAAACAAAATTCTAATATACCTATAATAAAGTTGAAATATCTGAGACTATTATTTGAAAGTTAAAAAACCTAATCTACATTAAAAATGCAAATGATCTAGAAAACACTCATAGAAAGTAGAACTACTATTTTTATTAATGTTCAGCAGATACTGATTGAAGCATGTCTTGACTGAATGCAACAACTAGACTTTTGTTTGTACGTAAATGAGCTACTTAGCTACACATTAAAAACTTTACATTTTGGCATCATAATCAACTTTTTAAATTTATGAATTGTACTACAGGTTACAACATGCTAATACAGTGTACATTAATTAGACATGGTTTATGCTACAGATATATGACTTTTACATTTTAACACTACTGTATTCAATGAAAGTGATCAGAGATAGGAGAGATTAATTAAAGGTAGGTAATTCACATAAAACTTTAAAATGTACGATTCTTGCAATAAAGATTATTTATGATTTTAAATTAAATGCTCAGCGGGAAATGTGAGAAAAACATCAAACAGCTTAAACACAATTTAGATTTCTCATAACTGTTAACATGAAAATATAAAATATGCCTAATGAGAGGGCACATTTTTAATACCTAAACATACCATCTTTTAAAAGTCAAGTATATATTGATTGTATTTTTATGGCGCATCAGCACTGTTTGGCTATTTAGCACCATACAAAAGGTTGTATGTAGGATCATTTAAAAGCAATAAAAGGTTTCGTAATGTTCAACCGATTCTTGACATAGCTCTGCAGGATGAAGTGATGCAAGTATACTCCAAATAAAACATTTCTGACTACTGTTCCTGATATTTAAAATGCATTGAAACTTTCTTAACGTTAAAGGTAATTCAATGTAACTGGAAGCAGCAATGGGAGAAATAAATGACAATATGAATTTCCGATTGTATTACTTTTCTCAAACACCAGCTAGAAGTATTTCTCAAGAAATTTGTAGGCTCATCGACATTTTTTGCAAAGATTCATTCCGTTCATACGCATTAGTAGTTTCACTGCAGAGAGCAAAGTATGTCCTACTTCGAAAATGAGGACCACTTGTATCAACTTCACCATCGGGCATCTCTCTATGTATTTCGTCTTGTGTAGATAAATACCATTTTATTGCATTGCATGGTTTTGTACTCGAATCGTAAATATTCACTGATTTGCAACTTAATGTTAGCAAAAAAAGTTATCGAGTCATATTTGTCATAATTATTGGGATAATGATTTGATTTTGAACTCCAGTATTTAAAGCACTCCGTTGTGAAGCAGAATGTCCTCGTAAATTTCTTTCCATCAGGTTTGAAATATTTTTGTGAAGAATCAGTTCCTAATGGTAGTGATATATTTCTAAATTTCAGTTAATGTCTTAGTTGAACAAAGTGCTGTTTTTCCACCACTCTGATTGATAGGGAGTGGGTGTCCTGCAAATACATGTTGAAACAAGGATGGATAATCATCAAACACATCACTACAGTGTCTTCAATTCCACTGTAATTTACTAAGCAAGCAGTTTTGAAGTCATCCTTATTGATAATCTAGTAAATAATCAGGTCTTCGAAATTTTTTCCACACAAAACACATTTGATAGTTGAAGAATGAGTTAACACATGTCGTATTAAATTGCATTGTCTATTACATGTTTTCCCACAAAGATCACAAGTGTATTTATCCTTTTCTTCTCATCTTAATCTCTTTGCGGATGTTTTTTCTATCACATCCACTGGGAAAATGTGAAACTAATTTCTCCACATGTTGAACCATCTTTACGATGCGCATATAAGAATAAATTGTTGCTAAAACTGTATATCGTTAAATAGTTCGAGTGAGTGCAGCAGGCTTATCCTTCGTCCTAAAATTAACGATCTAGAGAGATGGTATGTAAGATATTCTGCATGCTACATTTTTCTAAATGATGTAATTGATTCATTTTGATTTCTTAGTTGATGTTTCCTTCGACAATATTTTTTTTCTTCATATACTACTTTCTTTTTACCTAAAGAAAATCATATTCATGTTATTTTACTACCTTCTAGAAGCCACACTATGGTTAACTGACCTGGTAAGATACGTGTTCGAGTTTATATTTTGGATTAGAATGAGGTGACAAATCAATCAACAAATAACCATATTTGTTTTGAGTTGCCTTTCGCTATGCGTCCATAAAATATTTCCGTTGACATGGAAACATCTGTCTGCCTAAAACTTGAACTTGAATTTGATCCCTTTGATTAGCAAACAATATAAAATAACGAGAATTTAAACTAATTGTACGGAGTTGCTTTCCACTTGCAAAATAAATTTTGAATGATAGAAAAGGTTGAAAAATTAAGATGATGAAGTAAATAATATCCATGTTTTGGGATGCTTTTTGAAGTGAATCATCAATAATCAATAGTTTATGCTCTGAATCCATAGCCCAAGTTTCCAACTCTTGCTTGAATGTTAAACCATCAAAGAACTCAATTCTTGGAATCGAATGATTCATTTCTGGAAAACAATTCTTGTTTCATATCATAAGAATAAAATATTTTCTTGGGATGATACGTAAACATGTTGTGAGTATGTTTTTAAATTTCATACAATAGGCTCGTCTTCCCTGATCATGTTGGACCTAAAGGACTTCCAAATTGTATTAATGGATCACATTATCTAGAATTATCTATATTTTCACAAGGGGCCCCGAGTAGCCGAGTGGTCTAAAGCGCTGTCCGTTACGGATCACTGCCATCTCACCTCTGTCTGCGTGGGTTCGAGTCTAAGATTCGGCGAATGTGGATATGTGAGAAAGCTTGCCAGTAGCTTCTCGTGGGTCGGTGGTTCTTTCCGCGGGTTTCCCGGTTCCCTCCACCATTAATACTGGCCGCCATGTATAGCCTATCGTGTGCTGAAAAATGGCGTTAAGCCCCACAACAACAACTATATTTTCACCCATCATAGTGTTAGCATATCCAACAACAAATCTCAACTGAATCGAAAAGAAAAGATTATGCCTTATTTTAAATCTGCAGATGAAAAAGTAAGAAATAAATAACAAACACAACATCAAAGTATACATTTATATATTTTTTTAATAATCATATACCTTTTAAAGCTGGTTTGCATATTTGATTATAGACATTTTTTATACAATGAGGAGAAGTATTTTGCATATATTCATACATAAATAGATCATTTGCTTGAAAGTTTATAAAACCGAAAACTTTTACAATATCATTCATGGATGTATTATTCAGCCTAGGACGAAGATAAAATAGACAGTATAGTCCGCACACGCTTGAACAGTCGTCTTTTATTTACTTTTCATTAACAAGAATGACAGTAGCATGATTGCTCAAATGCTTCGAAAAGCTGATATTATAATATTCTGATCCTTTGCCATAACTATCAAAGAATTCTGCTTTTTCTGGTTTATCAAAATAGAAAAGCACACCAGTGTTTTCCTTCTACAGAACGATCATCGGTGTTAGCAATAAATCCATATGGAAACTTCGATAGATTGTTCGGTCAACGATCGGCAGAATAAACTCCTTGCACTTTTTTCTTAGAATAGAATCACAATGAATACAATATTAAAGTTGAGATGTATTCATTCTGTAATGATGTCTCCCTCTTGAATGATTTCAAAATATCACGGAGACTCGCTCTATACGATACAGCTCACTGTCGCTGAAAAGAAAAAGAAATCAACTGATATCAAATCATAATCATTGAAATATTATTATAATGGTATATTTCAAACTTCTTTTATATATTAAATAAATAGTATTTTGAAGTGAATACTTACCATTCAGAACATTCTGGAACTGCACAACTAGTCTCACGTTTCCCGTTGTCACTAGAGATATTTATTCTCCATATAGAGAGAAATATGGTTCTAGGTGAAATGTGAACGGAATCGTTCCTTTGACAAAATTACGTCTTGTAATATTAGTTCCCGAATCATGGTTCCATTAATTCTGAATATGCTCGCATAACAGTGGCGCCATCTGATGCATTGAAATCTAGTTTTATTGTATTACCTCCGACAAGTACGCCATCAGAATAGAGGCAAGTAAATTGAATGTTTCAGTTATAAATCTAGAAGGATTTAAATGTTATTATCCTGACACTGCCTTTGATTTAGCAAATCCAACTATGACTCGACTACGTTTTTGTCCTTGAAATAAGTTCTCCCAGTGAAATGAAGCACTTCCTGTTACAATACTCTGTGCTCGACACTATACTCTTGTGAATGGATACTTAGCATTAGTGCTTTTAAGTATTTCAGTACGTCCATAGATCACAGCAAGATTGACTCTCACTTTTCTTGATAGTAGATATGAATCAACTATATCTATATTTTAATCAGGAATGGTTTCTCCAGAGCAAAGACAAAACGTTGGACAACTTCTATAAAGTTTTAGCTTTACATCAACTTGATTTATTAAATATCTAGAGCTAGTGAATAAATCGTGAAAAATAGGTCCTTGCAGATCTAGACTGATTTACTTTTTAATATACTGCGATTGTATGAAAAGACCATTGTTAGCTCCAGTCGGGTCAGGATCTTCAGGGTGATAACTATCGTCTTTGATAAACGTCTGTGTGGACAACTGAGTAGATTTAGCATTTGGCGAATTTTCATTTGGTTTGAAAACTTGTACTGGTATTTCAACTCTATCGAGGGTAACTCATTCTGGGTGTCACCCGGGGTGGACCGCCACCCTCCCCCCACCCCCAGTACGCCACTGGATGGGGAAGCTGAGTTCTCAGACTAATTAAGATATTTTCGATTGGTGTTATAAAAGACTGAATATACTTTAATCCACCGATTTGATGGCTTTTTTGTAAACGCTCTTAACTATTTGCAACATTTGTATAAAACTTCATCCACTTTTGTGAATTGGGATTTATAATCTAAATAAAACGGATGTTGTTTGAAGTAATATAGACACTGGTGAAATCACGAATGATGCAAAATTACCATCTTCTGATTTAATATAAAAGTCAAATTCAACAAGTTCTTTTCTTTGTAATGGTATGTATATTGGCGAACCAAAACTATAACTCCATCCATCTTGAGAGTTGTTTTGTAATCTCAACAAAAGTGGTTGTTCTGATCCTTTCACAATACTTTCCTTGCAAATGTTGATATACACATATAATGCATTACTGACTGAATTATCATTTTTTACTTGCATCTCTTTAAACGTGGCATAAAATTCAACTAATCCATCTTTCCAAAATGAATTAAATGTAAGTGCCTATTTTAAGTGTAATTTAAAGTTATACACTTGATTGTCTGGAAAATAATGATTGTTATCATCATTATTTATGCAAATGTAATGATCCATTTTTTATGTAGGGTTGATGGAGGTATCGTTTACGTGATCAGCATCTATCCAGCTATTGAATGATTTTGAAAGTCTTCCCATTGAACAAAATATTGAAGTTTTCCGCTTCGTTTTTTATTATTTTTCCTATAAACCAGATGTTATTTTCATCTTTGTCAACTTTTTGGAGTTCTGAATTATAAAATAATCCTTTAATATTGCCATGTTTGATATGTTTAATTTTATACATGGGAATACCTTGTTTAAAGAGTCAATTAGCAACTTTAAAAGCCAGATGTATAATGCTGCTGACAAAAACGACGAAATGGATGTTTGATATATGTTATTCTCACAAAATCGCCTACCTTAAATTTGTATGATGGCTTATGCTTCAGTACAACTTGAGGCTTGTTAAGATACATCAGCTTAGATTCTCTTGTTAACATCATTAGGGGCAATATAATTTAGATGCATTATAAGTTTTAACTAATTTGTCTAAATCATCGATATATCTATAAATGTGACTGTGCTTCATCATTCTATACATAGCTGTTCTAATAGTTCTTTGCACTCTTTCGACATAATTAGCTTTTGCTGGATTTTGCATCATAAAAAGTACACACAATTGTCTTTATTGAACCCTTGGTTAGCAAACTCGAAACCTTTGTCTGAGCTGAGTTTAAGGTGTTTACGAATCTGAAAAATCTCTTTCAAGGCATTGAGAACAGATTGTGCAGATTTATTTTTCAATGATTTTACCCACAAATATCTGGAATAAATATCAATCACAAATAGTAATATTGAATTCCATAATTTTCGTTCGACAGATCTGAATCAAACTGTTCATCGATGGAGGAGACTCATACATTGAAAGTTCAAAATTTGTTTCGTACTTGTTTTTGTAGAGAATGAGTCTTGATTATTGAACCATTTCTTAATCAAGTATAAACTGTATTGGTCAGGATATATCTTATGCAAGATTTTGTAGAGTTTCTGGAGACCTGCAAATACAGCTGGATTAGAGATATTAAAGTAATACTTATCAAGAATTTCATCCTTTTCCTCTTTATCCATTGTCTTCGTGAGATGCTAAAAGAATAATTTTAAAAAATATATATCAGCTCACTTTATATCATGTTTTTCCTTCATTTGCTTAAATCATATTTTCTTTTACAGTTTAAGAAATAAAAGAAAAAATTGCATTCATATAAACTTGACAAATCTCGGTCTCTCTTTCATGTGAATGTCAGTATATATATATATATATATGTATGTATGTATGTATGTATGTATGTATGTATGTATGCATGCATGCATATATGTATGTATGTCTGTGTATGCATGCATGCATGTGCGTACTTACGTACGTACGTACGTATGTATGTATGTAGACTGGAATAATAAAAGTAATACATGAGGAGGAAGAGATTAAAAGTAAGAAAAATATGGATATAAAATTGTACTGATTTTGAGAAGATGGGATAGAGAACTCGAGAGGTATTTTCTTTAAAAAATAACAAAATAATAATAATCATAAGTAGATAACAGGCCCATATGTACAAAAGCAAGTATTTATTAGAAGATCAAACTTGCATAAAAATATATAAAATAGCTTCAGATTGAAGCATTATTGATGATGATATATGATGAATTGATACTTTTTAAAAAGTCTTAAATAATTAATTTTAATTTAAGTTGTTTTTTATTTAAAAAAGGTCATTTTCATACAAGTATTTGGTGTTGATAGTATCACTCTTTGAATTTTTCTTCTAGGTAATTAATCTTTTAAAACCATGTAAAATATTTCTTCTGCCCATGCTTCGTTTTTAAATTCATTTCTTCTCCATTGATCAGAAGAAAGTTTCTGATTATATGCAGATATTTGATCTGGTAGTATATCCACCTTAGCAGTAGTCTCCTCACATTCTTCAAGAACTTTTTACATCATCCATAGCTTCCAAAATGTGTGGAACAAATATATCACTTTTTCACTAATAGAGTGCATGATACATTCGTGGCGAACTTGAGATGGATGCTGCACTTTACATCCATAACAATATTCTCTCACTACTTGTTCAATAATATTCAACATATTGAGAACATAACGAAGATTAAACTCATCTTCGAATACTCTACCGGTTCTATCATCCAAATGAGTCTTAAATTGTATTAAAGTATTTTCCATGATGCTTTAAATATTTTATCAGGGACAATCAGCTAAATAAAAACACTTTTGTTACTGAGAACTAAGTTTATCTATTATTTGAAAGGAAGACTATCATAGTCAAACTATATAAGTCCAAATCATATGGACCATGGGTTTTGCTCCTGCCATAATGATCTCTGTCTGCTTCGATAATCTGATACTATTACCTTCACCATATGAACTTCAAATTGTATCATGTTAAGCACTAGTTTCAGAATATGCTATTAAGCTGTTCTAGCATGTGTTGTGTACTATCTTTCACCGTTTTGTCTGCTGTATAGCTCTTCAATTCCCCATAACCATTTTCAAGCAAACACAACTGGGGGACCAGCTTCTATTTTCTGCCCATGGTTCATCTGATTTCTCCCATTAACGAAGCCTTATACCTCAGGCAAAACATGTAGTAGAATCAACTTGTCCTGTATAGTAAAATCCAGCCTTTGTCAAGGAATTCTTTTCAGGTGTTATTTATTTACGCTTACTTGTTTGGCAGTTCACCTGGCGTGACCTTTTTTTTAACCTCACTCGGTAATAAAGATCAGAATGCATGACCGGAATGTATGACTTCTATTTGTCTGCATTCCCCAATATCGGAGTAATACGGCGGCAATTCACTACAATTTTTCAGCAGATATGTAACAAAAAGTGATGTTCAGAAAGCGCAGATGATCTGGGCATTGAAGTGCATCAACAGTCACAAAAGCATGATGTCATGTTCAAATAGTGGTAAGATATTTAGAGCTATGTTTACAAAGAGTGAGATTGCTTCTTCCTTTGCTAGTGCAGATAAGACAACTTATTTGTGCACCTTTGGACTTTATCCCTTTTTTGCTAATGAGCTAAGGAAGAATATATGGTCCAAGCAATACACATTACTCTTTGATCAAAGTCTTAATTCTGACCTTCGGGAAAAACAAATGGGTGTATATACCCAAATATGTGATTCAGATTGTGTCAAGACATTTTATTATGACTCCCTATTCCTTGTCAATGCAAAAGCGGAGGACACGCTTGCACAGTTGAGTCCATTTGTTTGGACCACACAGGCCATATACAGCTGTCTATGGATGGACCCAATGCCAACTTGAAGGTGCCAAGAATACTACAAGATGCAGTTGGAAAATCAGCGGGAGGGATGAAATTGCTGCAGACTGGTATATGTGGCCTGCATGTGTTGCCCAACGCTTTTAGAAGTGGTTTTTTAGCTGCCACGTGGGATTCAGAAACTCTTGTGTCTGTATATCACCTATTTTACGACTCTTCTGCCAGAAGGGACGATTTAATGGACGTTTGTGAAGCACCAGCATTCCCACTTAAGTTTTGCTCTCACAGGTAGTTACTTTAAACATAATTTTATTCTCAAAATTGAACTGTCTGAAATTTGAACACTGTTACAGATTGGTATATTAAGGCAGTACTTTAATGTTAAATGTAAAGCATGATATATGTACACAATATTTGCTATTTTAAAACAGAATAAAGAGTACAAAGGTTGCAAACTGACATTGATAACATATAAATATTGCAGAAGATCGTTTCCTAAGACACATACTGAAAAATATTTTTTTTAACTCTGGTACTATTCTGTGGTCTCTCCCAATGTGTTACAACTGAAAGACAATTCTATTTTTTTAAAAGCAATTGTCAAATAGTCACAATAGTCAAAGCTAGCACCATGGTGAATGTATACTTTCATTTCTGAGAAACTAATTTATTACAGTTGGCTGGAAAATGTCGAGCCAGCAGAAAGGGTCATGGCGTCTTCAGTGGATGGATCCAAGATATATGAACAGAAATCCTGACGACGAGAAGGAAAACTACAGATGGAAGAGTGCCTTGAGAAGAAATTTCCGAATACTCTGTCCATACTGTGTGATGCTCATAGGATTAACGACGAAACTGGGGTCAGGGTTATAAAACAGTTTGAAGAATTCTGCGAGTCTGTTGCAAATGATAGAGAGATTAAGGATTTTGATGCAGTTACAAATCAGACTGACCAACTCTACCACAAGAGAATGCTTGACGAGAAAGAGTATGCTGATCTGTGGGACATGGTGCAGCAGCTGCTACTTATGTCCCTTGGCCAAGCAACAGCAGAGCGAGGGATCAGTTTGAACAAGCAGACAACTACTGAAAATTTGCAGAAAGAAGATTTTGTGACAAGGCGCACCATTGTCCCGGCAGTTAGAAATGCAGGGGGATGGGGGTCTGCATGTGTTCCTGTAACCAGTGAGCTACTTGCTTACGCACCAGTGCCAAAAATATATAGGAGCATCATCTAGAAGAAAAGAACAAAGAGAAAGAAGCAGAGACAACAACCTCTCAAGAGAAAAAAAAGACAAAGACTAGGAGGAGCTAAAAGAAAAACGTCGCAGACTTGAATCTGACATTGCAACCATAGAAAAATCTGCAGACGAAAAGGCTCTCGATGCAGAAAAGTATGGTCACCTTACATTGTTGACAGAATCAAATGCGCTGAGGAGAAGTATCAAGGACAATGTGGTTGCCTTGAGGGGGATGTACAAGCTCAATGAAGAGGAAAAAAAACTGATCACAACTCAGTGACATCACCCACACAACATATTTGGACCATTTCCTTTTATGCCCCAGAGCTTTTTTAAAATTCTTTTTAAGTGTTTATATCTGTTGTTGACTTCTAAGTGATTCTGTGACTGATCCAGTCATAAGAGGTTCTTGTTGTAATGTTACTGATTGTGCCCAGAACTTGAATCGTGAATCATGCTGTTTCCTGTAGCCAACTTGTCATAATAAATACTAATATTAAATTTTATTATTGTTGCATGAGTGGCTTGAGTACTTGTCTGTTACATGTCAATTTGAAAATTAACTTAATTACACTACAATGATCCCTTAATTGAAAATAAATGTATATGAAAGGTTTTAGAAATTATGTTAAAGGATTTTAAACTTTTTTAAAAAGGTTTTAAATTTCATAGTAAAAGACTTGTATTAAAATAAATAAGCAACACCTAACCTACACTGTTACTCACCATCTGTTTTATCCTACATATATCTTCTACCCACTTTACATTATTTTTCGGAATTAAACTTTTCGTCTGGTTCTTTTTCGCCAAGAGGTTGCAGAAAGTATAAATGATAACAAATGTATGAAATAATTATTTGATTGTATATTCATGAATTTACTAAGGACTATATGACATTTCTCTAAAAATATTATATATTTATATTTATATATTGTGTAAGGTTTAGATTCATTCATCCATCAGCAAGGAATAATCGAATTGATAAGTTACGGTAAATACACAAATAATAATATTAATTAAATTTTGTAATTTTGTCATTGTCTATGAAAAATTTATTTAACGTTATGATTTAACTTACCTTAATTATGTTGTCATCTCCTTAATTCACGAGAAACGTAAAACGTTTCTCTCGAACAAGTATCGGCCACTCTTGAAAATGGCAAATCACTTATCACTTCCACGTAATCGTGACGTACGAAAGCTTGACGTCATACTTTCAGCTGGCTTTTTTTAGAGTATCTCACTCAATGTCATAAGGCCGGTTTACGCATGAAATGGCTTATATATATATATATATATATATATATATATATATATATATATATATATATATATATATATATATATATATAGTTACGAGCCTGTGCTCTTAAAATAAGTAACAGAAAAGAGTGAAGATATCAAGCTTTGTAAAATTTAACAAATAATTTATTTCCCTAGAATACAAAGGGAAAAATGAGAAAAAAGAACTTACGGTATTGCGAATTAAATCCAAAAATAATCCAAGAATTAAAACACAAGTCCTAGTAATGAAAAGTCCTAAATAAAATTTAGTTCAAGTCCCAAAGAGATTTAAAACTGAAGGCGATGACGTGTCTGTTATGGTCTGCGTCGTACTGATGTATCAACAGTCTCTTGTTGAATCACAGAAATATTATTCCAGGTTTGAATTCAGTATAAATTCCAATGAATGTCTTTATCCAAGAATTTTGTCAGAGCACTTTTGTATTTCCAGAGAAAATAATCACTTGAAATCAATAATTTGAAGAAAATAAAATTCAGCCCAAACTGGTTACAACATAATACAGCTTAAAGTGTTTGATGTTAAAGCACAACTGGTAAAATCCTCACAGTCACAAGATAATATAGTTCTCTGCTTGACCTCAAGGTCACAATTACCATTTTCTAAAAACAACCATTACCTAAATGGAAAATAACCTTCTAGAATGATCTAATGAGCCTTGTTTATTTACAACACAATAGCCTATTAAATTCACTTGGGAATCTCCAACCCTGCCCCTGATCAACATATTTACTCCTTCTTTGTTTACCTGAATAATTCGGTTAATAAGCTCATATAAATATAGAATAATGAAGCTTTTATTAGTTGTTTACATAAATGAATTTTGGACAAGGTCAAGCCCAGCAAACAATGTTACATTACAGTAACATGTAATGAAACAAAAAAATTTAAAACTAACAGACAAACAATTAAATTAAGTAC
>JAECUM010036941.1:0-53497 GCA_016617855.1 Megalonaias nervosa
TATATATATATATATATATATATATATATATATATATATATATATATATATATATATATTTTCTCCAGACGTTTCTGGACCATTAAACACTTGAACTTATTAAAGTATCATTTGTATCATCCTTAAAAATGTTCTACCGACTCTCAACACATTACAGCAAGCAAACATTCATTTGGTTACATTTTCAAACATACAGAGTGTGAACTGAGCACAGGACTCTGTTTGCTTTCACCGTCAGCCTTTTCGGACAGGTTGTTTTCCTGTACGTACATTTTCATGACTGTTATAATCTTAGTTAAAACTGCCCCTAAGTAAGTTATCTGATGTAAATAGGTATGGATCGTCTGTGAAAATCTGAGAAAGGAAGGAAGAAGCGATAAACACCTGCCGACGAGCTTGTAAATGTCATCATTTCAGCGTATATGACAGTCAGTGCCCGTTTAAAAATTGTATTCCGTCTTGGAATGTTTAGGAGATCGAATCCTTTCCTTTCACACCGATAGTTGTATGTACATATATTTGCATCTATAGGCATCACCTAGACATCGAGGAGGACCGTTTACGTGGATAGATGGACGAGCACCCAGAAAACAATATCGACAATTTTGCTAGCGGCAGAACAATAAAATTACGGATTCCACTACAGAAACAGACAGGGATAATTCCATACCATGTACAAATCCAAAGAACTGACACTCAACTCTCGATGGAGCCAAGTGGTGAATTCTGATTTCTTGAACGAAGCTTTACGTCAGTAAAATGTCAAAACTTTTACATAAAATCACTGCATCCACACAAAATTTTACGCCTACGTACAAAACCACCTAACCGTCAGCCCACGTATAGGAAAAGTCTATCCATCTGTGTATCAGAAACGAGTGCGACTTCCAGGCCAGAACACTATATTGTACGGACACGATGAGTTCCAGTATAAAAAGATGAAATTTCCAAGACCACATTTAGATTACAAAGCCCGACCTAGAAAGATGAATTTGAAAATATCCCATATCAATCACTCTCTACCTATTCCTCCAAAATACCGTCAGAGCAAACTTTGTTCAAGAAGTAAAATTGATTTGTTAGTCGCTAGACATTATTTTCACATCCAAATCACTCAAAAAGTGACTGCTGGAAAAGTTAGAACCTCCCCTTAAATGTTCACGGTTTAAATTTAAAGACTTCGCGTCTGAGGTTTAGGCAGAGAAAACAGTAGGTTTCATTAAGGATTTATTTGACACATTATTAGAAGAATGGAAGCGACATTGCCAATCAAACATCAAAAGTGTTTGAGTATATCGATGTCTCACGGCATTTCGAAATCTCCTGTTTAGCTTGAGTTTAGTACATCAGCAGATTTAGGTTCATCCACTCTCGTAGACAAAATTCAAGACACTTGACCAATGAGAGAATTATCGGACATAACCGATGGAAAGGGACTATTCACTTTTCGACTCCAAGTGAAGAAGACAATCGTTATACTTGATAAACTCTTCATGCTTACTAATAAGCGCATACGTTGGATACAACAGATTTAGGAGTGGAAAGATGCATGTGACTGGAAGAGTCTTGGAATCGATGCTTGGATACAAGAGGTAGTTTACAGGGACATAAATTATCGTATGTGACGGATGAATGAAAGACAAAGAATGAAAACCATGAACTTTGTGTGTTTTTCTAAATGTACATTGACTGCACAATGAAAGAAAGCGCATGTTAGGTCCCAGTTAGAACAATAACGAGTTCGATGTTTATTGGCATAAAACGGGCTGCTATGCAAGTAATTTCAATCACCTTGTTCGAGTATTATCTGTGATTTTAAATATTATTTTTTGTACCTTCGTATGAAGATCATACACTATGTATAACAGTCGGTCCTTTGGCTGATAGTTAGCTATCATCCTGATAAGGTGCATTTTTAATAATGAAATACTATGAACAAGTTAAGCAAAGGACAATAAGCAATATTAAGAGTGTATATCTCAGATAAATAAATCAACGTATTACACTCATCACTAAATACCAATGAAGGCAAAAGTTTGCCTAAGACGTACAAACGTACATTCAGCATCCATAAACGAATTCCTACCAACCCCCACACATACATACATACATACATACATAGCTATTAGTATCATTATCTAACATGACTAGGTATTACTGACCTGCACCGAGTAATATACCATGAAGTGGAGGCTCGAATGTACCTTATACAACCTTAGCATTTGTAATCGTTTAGTATATACTTATCTGGTATCAGTTTACACAGCTGTACTAGTAACATCTTGGTCAACATGACATATATTTCAAAGCACATAGCATAATTCTAGGATACAATAATAAATCTCAATGTACATGCGCGAGTACGTGCACGTAAACGTTCCACACATACACACACCAACGTCATTCCCTTTAACAGACACAAATTGTGCGACAGAATGATGTTAATGTGTCTGCTCTGGTCAAAAACATTGTTAGCTTGATGTTTACATGTGTGAGGTCTGCATGCATCACTTCGATAGAGACGACTACTTTCTGTATCTGCAACAAAAATTAAGTTTTGATTGACAGGCAATCTAATTATATCCTCCTGTATTTTACATTTTCCCGGAATTCCAAGAATTCACAGACTTTCCACAGAGAATCAATACTTTTTCTTCCTGAAAATCAAGTGATCTATTAAAATAATACTTTCGCATATTTTTTGTTTTCTTCTTCTAACTTCTTTGATTTAATTAGAATACAAAGACAAATAATGAATGACTCTGACAAACTGTTTGTTGTTGTTTTCTTTCTGTTCAGTTGTTTTCTTTTTTTTTATTTGCCTTTGAATCATATATAATACTCTGGGAAGAAGAATAATAAGAGCAGACGGACGGATGAACAAACGGCTTCAAGCTCTAGGAGTTGTTGTGGTGCAAATGTTACTGTCAACAACAGACATTATATATATATATATATATATATATATATATATATATATATATATATATATATATATATATATATATATATTCTATTACATGCTAGAATCAAATGTAATATATCACGCTCAAGGAAAAATAGTGTGTGTGTGTGTGTGTGTGTGTGTGTGCTGGATTTTTAACATAGCTTTAACAATTTTTCAGCCAAGCTGCTAGTACCATTTTTATTAGTCTTTGGTATGACTCGGCCGGGCATCGAACCCGCGAACTCCCACGGACGCTCCAACCACTTAGCGGAGTGGTCCGAAAGAAGGTTTTATGATGGCATTATATTAATATAATAATATGTCTTGAACGTGGATAACACTCTTGTAATGACATTAATATAATGATAGTATTGAATGTGGATAACACTCTTGTAATGGGATTATTATTTATATAATAATCGTCTTCGGTGTGGAATACACTTTTGTAAGAAACCAAGGAAGAACTGGAAATACTTTCCTAAAAGGAGTTTTAAAACTATCTGAAGAAGGATTGGTCGAAATATTCTTAACGTCGAATTGTCTATTTATTCCATGTCAGTGAAATATTAAGTAAAATGTATATTGAAGATATTGTAGCAGAATACTCCATCGGCTACATTACCCCGAGTCTCGCTGTCTCGGGTTCTTTAGGATAGGTCTTGTATTTAGAGTGATACCCCGCTGAATCTGTCTGAGGACTGGAGCTCCAGAGTACGACCGATTTCTACCCCAGCGGGATATCGTCTTATTCCTGGCTTCTTGTCGCCGTCTGGGTCACCGACTGAGTCGTTGAGTCGTCGACTGGGTGTCCTGTGGTCGCAGACTGTGTCGCAGAGTCGCCGACTAGGTCTTCCTCAGGTCGCCGACTTGATCGCAGAGTCGCTGACTGGGTCGCAGACTTTGTCGCAGGATCGCCGACTGGGTCTTCATCTGGTCGCCGAGTCTTCGACTGGGTCTTCCTCTGGTCGCAAAGTCGCCGACTGTGTCGCAGATCCGATCGAGATCGACAAGTGAGACGAAAGTGCGAAATGATGAAAGAAGAGTTACCCTCAGTCAAAACGTTTATTGCCGTAAGACCTCTGCATTCCTTGGACGAGACTTGTAGGGCCGGTCTTTTGGGTCGACGAAAGACATTGTTTCCACTCTTTTCCGATTCCCTTGCCTGGCTCTCTCCTGTCCGACGAAATACGACCAAATGTGCTTCCTCTGGAGAGGTGCTTATGCTGCTTCACTTGCATGAGACGTCTTCACACCATACAGCTTCCTAACATGCCACCATAGCAGCCACAGTTGGCCCGTATATATATACCCAGGCGGAATCACGTGCCCCAAATACTAAGACACTAGACGGCACCACAAAACCAGCTACACATTTAAAATTAGAACATAAACATTAACGAAACGAAAATTACGTTAACGAAATGAAAAGTAAAGTCCATGGGTTTTCATCGTTACAATGTATTAGCTCTACTGGTTTTATTTGTTTCAAATAATGTAATTACGTTTTTGCTCTTGTCAAAGCATATAGGATTAGTAATTAACTGTATTTATACTGCGAAATGGGTGTAAATATTTTTGTCTGAATAATAGCACAATTTATTTGAAAAATGGCTCATTTGATCGAGTAAAATAATGCATAGTGGTATAAGTATTGTATGATATTTAAACTGTGTACATTTTTATACTGGACTCGAGCATCTACTTCTGTTACGTATATGTAACTTAATTACTTGTGTGTTAGTTTTAAATTCTTTTTTATTTCATTTTATTTCATTACATGTTATTGTAATGATAACTTTATTCACTGGATTTGACATTTTTTTCGGAAAATTCATTTCAGTTCTTGTAAATAATCATTATTGATACATTGTATTTTAGCTGACCTAGTTCCTGACCTTGATTCAGAACTTAGAAGAAAAAAAAATTATTTTCACTTCTAAAGTGAAAATCATTGGGCGTATCGTAATCAAGGTCATACATGGCGTACGTGTCTATCGGCTGTGTGCTGTTACTGCGCCGTTCGAACTAAGTGATGACGTGACCCCATCACGTGGGTCTGAATTGCGTTTTAGCTAAAACTGAAGTTTTATAGTGAAATAGTCAGTCGTATCTCATACCTTGGGAGCTCAAAGGTATTTTGTGTTGTGACCAGTTTAAGTTGAATTTTTTATTTGAAATAATTTATTCACCTTGGAAAATACTTGTCTTCATCAAAATTTTTGGACAAAGACATTTATTGGAAATTATTCAGAATTCTAAAACCGGAATATTATTCTTGATTCATAAAATTCAACAAGGAACAGTTGACACGACAACACTAAACCGGATATAGAAGACGTTATCGCCTTCCATCTTGGAACTTCATCGGGATTCGAACTTTGATTCATTTAGAACTTTATAGTGATAGGACTTATGTTCTTAAATTCTAGGATTAATTTTTGGATTAGATTCACAAACCGTATGTCTTGTTTCATACTTTTACCTTGTTTTCTAGGGAAATAAATTATTTTTGTTAAATTTTACAAAGCTTGTTGGCTTCATTCTTTTCTGTGTTACTTTGTACCAGCCTACTCACGTAACACTTCAATGAAACATTTATCCTTATAAACTATGAGGCATAATGTTTACGACTACATTACCTTGCCATGTGGCATTAAACATAAGTCAATTTTCAATGGAGTATCATTTCCACACGAGGATGTATGTTTGAAATAAAATTCCCAGAAACACGTCACTAAATGGAACACGTCACATTTGCTTTTTTGATCATGTGATTTTCTATCTGGTTGGCGTTTTGCCCTCTAATATAAACACTCCATAAAACTGCAATTGGTCCATGAATTGTCACCGGCAGTAACCCACATATCACATAGCAGTCCAATTTCCAGCTTACTTGGCCCTTGTTGGCCACACAGTCAAGAGTCTTCATCTATGGCCCACGGTAGAGCTGTCCACCCATGGTTTCTGAGAGTTTCTCCTGCAAACCTTTCACGTGAACGAGATTTATGAAATATCTTAAATCGATAATGATAATATCGTTTGACTTGCTAAGAGCCAGCACTTTGTATAGCAAGAGATATAGTTTTGTAGTTTTGGAGACTAAATCCTTCTTCAGATGCGAAAACGATGTATAGGATTTAGGAAGTACGTGTGTCCAAATAGATGCATCTATTTGTTTAAATACAGTTTAATTTATCTAGTATCTAAAGAGTTTGATTACTAAACTGCAAAGGAAAGAAAAGAAGTAAAAATGTTTAAGGTCACTTTCGTGAGGCAAATGCACTTTCCAAAAGTGAATGAAAGCATCGAATGACACTTGCGGCTTTTCAACAAAAATACATGTCTTTAAATGATATAGCCTGTCTGAACTTTTACTATTCATCAGCCTGTCTGAACTTTTACTATTCATCAGCCTGTCTGAACTTTTACTATTCATCAGTGGTGATATTAAAGAGTTTTAAGATGTTTAGAATGTACTTCCATCTTCACAATCTCTTGAGTTCGATTACTTCGGTTTATTTGTTAGTTAACTGCAATTCCGAAAAAAAAAAAATTTCAAACACTTTAGTATCTGTGTATCACCTAAAGAACACAACATTAGAGAACATGTATATCTCGTTTTACACGCTAACGTATCAGGTGAGTAATTATTTTTTAGAATGTATATTACCTGCTTTACGTACCCGGCAGGTATATCGATTGACATGGTAATTATTCATAAAGTGTGCCGTTAAGAAGAATGACAACACTGTAGTGTCCAGAGTCATTTCTTGAAATAGTATGGAGTGATATCCCAAATGTTTTAAATACTTCAACTCTTCCCATATAACTCTCGCATGGTGTAAAAACTCCGTCCGTGGCCTAGCGATACATATGTCTTATTTTAACCACATTAAACTTCGTAAGAACTCATTTGAAAAAAGTAAACAGACCCAAATAAAATTCACAGAATGTGTACTGTCACCAGTAAAGATGATGGACTCTTTAGCAATGTGGCATTCAAAAACTGAAAAAGGGTTTCAAATATCAACAGTGTCATAGATTGATGTGCTTTTCGATTCATGATACATTATGTAATCCAATGCGCTTTGTAAATGCTAATGAACTTGCTTATCAAGTTTCAAATTTATCACCTAAGAATAATGTGGGTTTTGTTGTTTTTTTGTTTTTTTTTCGTTTGCTCCGCAATGCATTTAGAATGCTGAATTTTTACTTTCTTAAACTTATTTACATAAATTATCTTTGTATATATGTTTCTGATTCAATGGAAGTGTGCACACGCTATAAAAATATTCTCTTTTCTTAAAGCTGCATTTGTTGCCAAAATATAAACTGAAATAATGGCAGAACATGGTTTCTTGAATTTCTAAAAGAAGATTAATTAATTTTTACTTCGGTTTATTTGGGGGGTGTTGGGGTGTTTTTGTTAACATTGTACAGCAGAATCAGTATAGCCTAATAAGTTAAGACAGAAAGGACGCAGTGGGGAAGTGGGGAAATGTGGAGACAACTCATACTTTAAAGATGCAAATAAGGTATTTTGTTGTCTTCATTTTTAAAATGAAATCTACATCATGCACGCGTAAAAGACGAACACAAACCGGCAGAAATGTACATGTGGTATTTTTAACTGTACATAGCGTAGCCATAGTTAACTCAACGTTCACCAGTGTAGAGCAATGGAGGTGGCAGGGGACAGTTTCGCATATTAGTCCCTGGCAAATTTCTTAACTTAAGGGTATTGTGTGACTTTTGGAGCTATCATTGTGTAATAATTAACGATATGAACATATTTGTGAATTTGGTCTTTCTGGCTTGTGTTGTTCTTGAAACAGATGTTAGGCATGTACACCTCATTTAATAACTGCACAGTTTGTTGCCAGTGAAATACCTATAGTTGGCTAGGAAGCAGAGCTAGCTACCTGTATCAGTAGACACGTTGATACAAGGAAAGTAGAATATCTCAAAAACTGATTGGATGACAGCTATTTTAAATAGCATAAAACTATTAAATACATAATGTTTTTCAAAATTATCACCAGGGAAAGGGCTTGAGTTTGTACTGTGAGCACTACGTGTTCTCAAAAATGGCCTTCGGACGTGATAAATGCATGTATACATTTGGGGGTGGGATGCATCAACTTTTTATTCTATGAATTTCCATTGACTTGTCCAATCAAGTGAATGATATTCTTATGTGTTCCTTTATATACCTATCTAAAAATATGGACCTTTTTGACTTCACTCATGTATTTTTTTTATTATTAATTTTTATATTAGGCAGGTGTATGCAACATTGAATTTGTGCATAAAAACTGTCCCCTGCCACCTGATCTCTTTCTCTCAGAGTTACTATGAAATGAATTGTGCTTGACATGCGTCTGCTGTATCTCACTAACGTATAACAGTCCCAATCAATAAACAAGCAGACATATGTACAAAGAACGTATTTATAATCTGGGGAAAGCTAGCCACATTTTCAACATCATCGGGTCGCTGTCGAATGATTACTATTTTAATCTGCATCACCGTGCTTCCCGAAGCACTAGCCGACTTGCATGATCTTGAAGGATGTTGTTGCTAAGATACATGAAGTTGTTATAAATAAGCAAACATTCAAATTGAACAGCTAAATTATCTAAGTGATGCCGCTATTTGTAAGTAGGAAGATGGGATAAAACTAATTCATCTCTGGTTTCAGTCTTTAAAACAAAAGGTAACGTATGTTCTCACTTTATAAAATATTTTCATTTTCTGTGGATTATTTACAGGAATAACTCTCCATAAAATATTCAATCAATAAAGTTTGCCTTCATTAAGGTTACGGCGCATGCGTATGTGAGAGGCAAATGTTTTCACGTACTTCCCGAAGTGGATAGATATTTATAAGATACGGTCTCAAAATATTGCCAATATTAGTTGAACATAAGTAAATTCAAATATTTGTTACATACAATTTGTATTTCGTATCCAGTTTGTCTGAATTGGTTAACTTTATTTGTTTACGGTTTTGTAGCGCACATGGAACAAATGTCTGGGTACCGGAGTCCATGACCCAATTTCGACCTTCAATTCCTGAGGGTATACAATTGTTATTCTGACATCGCTATCACATAGACATGTAGTTTCATCATATGCTATTGATTTAATCTATTTTCTTCTTTTTTGTCTCACTACTGAACTCTTTTTTTTCGTAGATTTCCCTTGTCGCTCAAGCAAATGAATAGCTTAGGTTTTTTCTCGGCTTTATGTTTCGTGTTTGTTTATTTTTCGTCAATTATTTATTCGCCTGACAAAGAGCTTGATATCTCCATGCATTGACAAACTGTCTTGCAACAGTTAAAAATTCTTGTATCTAGTTATCAATCTATCTGATATATATATATATATATATATATATATATATATATATATATATATATATATATATATATAGAGAGAGAGAGAGAGAGAGAGAGAGAGAGAGAGAGAGAGAGAGAGACAGACAGACAGACAGACAGACAGACAGACAGAGAGTGTACTGTACAACTGTATATATTTCCACTGCTTGATTTTCTCCTCCCAAAATGACGATCATTGGCATATCATCTTTACCAGTTTATATTTTAGGGGGTGTTGTTGATAGTCTCTGTCTTATCATTTTTAAAAGTAGTGAATATTCCAGACAGTCCCTCCCTGAATATGCCGTTTTAAAGTAAATGTATCGGGTGGTTGAAGATTTGATGCAACTTTCCTAAAGGTTAGATATTGGGTTTTTTTCTTCAAAGGAGTCACTTTTACTATAAAGAGCCATTATTTTAATAGCATTGTGTGTGTGTGTGTGTGTGTGTGTGTGTGTGTGTGTGTGTGTGTGTGTGTGTGATTTGAATTTTAACGTAGCTTTTAAACCTTTTCAGGAATATCATTACGACGCTTGCAGTGTGGCAGTTTATAGTGATGTCTAGCACTGGCGCATCATGCCGCAGACATGTAGCATGATGTCCCACCCAGTCACATTATCCTGACACCAGGATGACCAGTCCTAACACTAACCTCTTAACGCTGAGCGCCCGCGAGGCAGCTGTTAGTACCATTTGTATAAATCTTTGGTATGACTCGGCCGGGGTTCGAAACCGCGACCTCCCGCATCCGAGGCGGACGTTCTAACCACTAGCCACCAGAGCGATCGCATTTTAAGTAATACATCTGTGTGTCTTTAAGATATGTTTGGCCATTGTAAAAAGTTTTTGTTTGACACAATCGCCATATTTGTATATATGAGTGAAATTAATAATAATAATAATAATAATAATAATAATAATAGTATCAAATTTATGAGTTAAACTATTCACGTTTATTTGCCACAAGATGAAATATGTACGGACGTCTGAATCGAATCTTAGAATATTAAATCTCTTGTCAGTATCACTAATCATATTCCACATTGCTCATTACTTCACAAGTATGAATACATTTTATTGGTGACATTTATGAAAGCCATTTGGCCGTATCAGCCAGCAAGTAAGTCTGATTTAACAATGAAGTAAATATTATTTTAAAATTTGTGGACAAGTTGTCAAGTGGGCATTACTTTGTTGAGAAGTGATCGGTACGGAGTCAAATATTTACAGCAAAAAAATAATCTATGTTCAAGAAAAGTAATGCCATAGCTGTTATTTTTTCTAGATCACGGAATGCTCGCCTTTCTTGCAGCAAATACAACGTCCGTGGCCATACACAGTCAACATTATTTTAAAAAAGACATATTATTACTGCATCTGTATTTACGCACCGTAGATAGGTAGAGAAAGCAAGAGTTAGCGAGATAGGAAAACAGACGGTTAATTACAAAACGAAAGTGTGTAGGAAAAATCATATTTGCAGATAGATAAAACAGACGTTATTCTTTTTTTTAAATTGCAATAGTTGTCATTGCCACATAAACATATATATTTGTAAATACAGCGTTACTACTCTGCAGTTCAGTAACAACTAAACAAGTAAAACCAACAAGTTTAGAAAAATCAACAGACAAACGTATGTCTCTAAGTAAATCGACAAATAAATTTATTTCTCTCAGTTACAACGTGAAATTTAAGAGGAACTTACAGTATTGTGTATTAAATCCCAAATAATTCTAAGTGTTCTATCAGAAGCCTAAAGATATAGAGCGCTCCGAATGAATTCCAGTACTGAATGTGCTGCTGTACCAATAGTCTTGAATAGTCTGATGTACCATCAGTCCTGATGTATCACAATAATATAATCCGGGATGTCTTTGAAAGAATGCATAATATTCACAACATTGCGATTTAATTGAAAAAGCAAATGAACACTTGTTAATTCCACTGAATAATTTATATAAATGATTCCTCTGAAATTATATCTGAGCACAAAAGCAATGTTTCCACAGACTGAACTTTAATCATTAATGAAATAAGTTTATTTTTCTCAACCTTATATATAAATCTAAGACATAATACAATGACCAGGGTGTGATTAAAATTTCCCCTCCAGTACATTCTATACTTTTAAAGCAGAGTAGACCTTGAACTCAAATACTAGCAAAGAACTTTTAAAAGAAATGATAAAAGTCCTGTAGGCCACAACTACTCTGCCTTAAATCACGTACAAAGGTCATACACACAAAATAAATAAAATATACTTATCAGTAGGTACAAAACAAAAGAAATATATGCTATGTAAGCAAGTCCATCCACCTGAGATTTGAATAAGTTGTATCACAATATCACACTCGATTCCTAGAGCATGGCCTATTAGTTTCAGTCGTATTTCTCTCGACTCGTGTCGTCCAGGATATAATCTCCATTGCATTTGCTTTTTATGTTTCGCCTTGATTGGCACTGTTGCTTTCTCAGTACTGTCGCAGGAGATCACAGATGTTGAAAATTTAGCTCTACGTTGTTAATGTATCTAATGCGCACTGGGTATTACATGAAATGACGCGGGAGTAAAATACATACTTATTCGTAGTTCAAATGTCCACTTCTGTTTCGTTGAACTGTGTTTTCTTTAAGATAAAATTTACGTTGATGAATACTGTTCAACTGAACTCCTCTATCTGCTCTTGTGTGCACTCTTATGTGGAACTGCGATAAAATGGAAGGAAGGAACATTGCGAGTAAAGGAATTGTATGAATTCAACTCACAATAAACCAAAGCAAACGTCATCGTATTAAAAGTTCTAAATCAACTTCTTAACATTCACGATCAACCCTACATCCCTCCTCACAGAGCATCCCTAGATGCATGCTTTTACAAGGATCATTTTCTTTTGTTTTGGTTGCTTTTAATCTGCATGTACTTTCAATTCTGGAAACAAAAACGAAATAGGTGCTAATTTCAGTACTAAGTGTTCCAATGTACTTCAGATTATTACAAGCTGACGTTCTTCCTTACCACTGAAGATTCTCTCTAGACGTTGGTTGGCATCTAGGGTGCATTTCCTCTAGTCCTATCTCAAAGGGTTGATTCTGGCAGACCAAACTGCCTAGCTGCATGGTACACAGACATTGCTGCAAAAGTAGATTTGAATGCACTCTGTAAATAAGTAAAATTGTACTCTCGCCTTGCTGTCTTCAGATATTGATTCTAACAGACACAAAGAATATAATCATGAAAGTGCAGACGACACGCTGAGTATATTTAGAAATCAAGGCCAATTTAGATATAATACGTTCGACAGGAGTTTTGTATATGATGATCAATTGAATTTTGCATGCTCTTTACAAAAAAGATGTTCATGATTTTTCAGCGTAGACTTACCAAGCTATGTTGATCTCTTACGAGGAAATTGCGCTCTGGCAGATTTGCATACATCCTGGATACACCTTTATATCGGTAAAGAACCGATGGATGACGCGTACTCAAAACTCCTCGAGAAATCCTATCTGCCTTGAAAATATCGCGCCCGCGATAATACAACATTGGAGTATACCGATAAACTGCCTCATTGTAATAAAACGAGCTGCAAGAAAACGTTCAGTTAAAAGTGATTTTAATACTACCAGTGTATATTAAAACTGTAAACTCAAATACGTACATAAGAATTTTATCCTTTAATTTTAGCTACTCAAAACTATTGCAAAACGATATTCTTTACATAGGGAAATTTTTGTTGTTGTTATAGGGTTTAACGCCATTTTTCAGCACAAGATAGGCTATACATGGCGGCCAGTATTAATGGTGGAGGAAGAACCCTGGAAAATCCCGGGAAGAACCACCGACCCACAAGAAGCTACTGGCGGGCTTTCTCACGTACCCACGTTAGCCGAGCCTGGACTCGAACTCACGCAGACAGAGGTGAGATGGCAGTGATCCGTAACGGTCAGCGCTTTAGACCACTCGGCCACTCGGGGCCCCTACATAGGGAAATACACCTACAGCAAAAATCATATTCACTTTAGCACATAAAATATAATTGCAGACCCACCTTGATATTCCCTGGATATGAATCAAAATTTGCTATGTCAAAAGTAAGAGAAGGAAATAATAAAGGTTCATTCTTCTCTTCAAGACGTAAAACAGTCAATATGGCGTTTGTGTCATCTCCTCCCATAGTTCTATACCTCTAGTTCAGAGATCACATTCATGAAAGTTTGTTCTTTTTCATGCCCATGTGAGATTACTTGTAGCGGCATGGTGCAATTTCGAAACGAAAGTAACTTTTCGGTAGACCACGTTTCTATAAAAAGACAAATTGTTATTGCCGTCCCAATTTCTTGCACCTATTTTGTAATAGCCTTTTGTAGAAGATCTGTCGTTTAGATTTTGTTCAAATTTCTGGAAAAAGAGTTTTTTATATTCAGGCAGATTGAATGATCGTAGAAGACTCCATTTACTTCGCCTATGAGTCAAACAACGTTATTTGCCTATATCTCATTTCTATGATATGTATATTTTTTTTATACAGTTTCAGATGATAAAACCCCGTTATATTGACAAAACAAAACCATAGTAAGAAAGAAGCTGATACATCTGTTGAAAGACGCTTCATAAACTTTCTTGGGGCTTTCTGTTGTGTCACAACACGCCTTCCCAAATGATAAATAAACACAAGATCATCCACCGTTGAAACCCAAGATAATGTGATTTAAAAGTGGGACTGTCCTACAAAGATGACAGTGTAGGTTAACATTTAAGTGCTTACTTGTGATCGAGAAATGTTCCTTTCTTAGAATTAGTAACACTACTATATTATGACTCAGAATATACGCATTACATTTGCATTACAAGATAAACTTATATTTTATCATATACTAACTTGTGCCATATAGAGACTTAATGACGAAATAAATTTCATATTTTTCTCATTCCTATGTTTTCATATGTGAAAAATATATCCTTATATCTTCACGTCTGAAAAATATATCTATATTTCACAAGTGAAAATATAAGATTTCCCATCATGCAGTGCTATGCTTGATTGTGTGCCAACAAAAGTTGTACCTGCAACAACAAAACGGGTATTTTGTGAGTTGACAAAACAAAAATGGAAACTGCCTTAAATTTTAGACATGGAAATTAATCTTTGATAATACAATATGACCAGACGCCGTTCGCGTCTCTCTGAAGTTATTCCCCTTACTTTACACCAACCACAAACCCGCTGTGATGCATTGCTGAATCGGACCTGCATTGTTTTCAGATAGGGTCAAATACTTTACAGAATGACAAACGTTTATTTTACTGCGACAGATTAGGTCAACCAGTCTTACCGCTTTCTCAAGTCACGTATATTTATATGAACAGGGACCGCTCCGATGATGGCCTAGGTGGTTGTAGCATCCGCCTCAGATGCGGGAGGTCGCGAGTTCGAATACCGGCCGAATTATAACAAAGATTAATAAAAATGTTACTCGGACTGGTCGTCCTTGTGACAGCATAATGTAACTTGGTGAGACATGATTCTATATTTTTCCGGCGTGCATTTTATTTCCAAACTAGACCTGTCAAAGAAATCTCACAAGTTAGGTTATTAAGAATTAACTCGTAGCTCACCCTATCATCGGCGACATGCATCACAACAATCTTTCAAGTCGGCAAGCTAAAAACCTGAACGAGCCTAGGTAAGGGACGTGATAGTCGGAAAATTCCGGATACATACGGACATTACAATTAAAATGTGTGTGTGTGTGTGTGTGTGAGAGAGAGAGAGAGAGAGAGAGAGAGAGAGAGACAGAGAGACAGAGAGAGAGACAGAGAGAGAGAGAGAGAGAGAGAGAGATTCTGATTTTTAACATATATTTAACAATTTTTTAGTGTTATCGCTACGATGTCTGCAGTGGGGCAGATTAATAGTGATGTCTAGCGCTGGGGCACCATGCAGCAGACATGTAGCATCATGTCCCATCCAATAATATTATCCTGAAACCAGGGCGACCAGTCCTAACGCTAACCTCTTAATGCTGAGCGCCAAGCGAAGCAGCTGCTAGTACCATTTTTATCATTCTTTGGTATGACTCCGCGGGGATTTGACACAATTAAAATGTAACCGATCAGTTAAAAGATAAATATTTTATTACTTATTTCTCAAAATTTGCTTCAGATGGTAAATATTCGCCTGTGCGAGTAAATGCGTGTGACCTTGACGTGGACTACAAGATTGCACAATGTAAGAGTGCAAATTTCTGTCGATCTATGAAGAACACATTAAGTTGGATAGGTGAACGATTAATTAGATTTATGGGGACTGACGCGTGTTTAATTCGCCGTAACGCACTGATTGGTAATGTCACTTTTATGCGAGCAGTGGTTCTTAATTGAAACTTCGTTTATTTAACTGAAAAGGGATAGGGGTTAACCTCCGATCTGTATCGAAACTGTCAATTCTGAAACTTCCCAGCGATAGGTATTTGGTAATCCAGTTTGGCAGACGGACTACATTTTTTAGCGCCACAACTATAATTTGGATTGGTTACGGTGAATAAGGGGGCGTGATTCCACATGAAATCTCACGGTTTAAATGTGCCTTTCGCAACACTTTTAATCAGTGGACACCATTTTCTGCAAGAGAAAACAAGGTGGAAGGCTCCGGGTCGAATTTAAAAGAAATTCACTCGTAATTAGGATCCAAGGGATCGGATGTCTCGAAAATCTCCGAACGCAATTCTAGCGGTAAAGCTTGAAGACACAAGGTATTTTGCATCAGTCTCACGTAATTTCTTGATATCCATATGATGATTTTTGTTTGATTTATTTGCTTATATTTGCATGATTTATTTGGGTAGATTTGTAGATCAATTTTCTTGATGTGAATACAACTGTGCTAGTTCATCTATATGAATCCGTACACTGATATTCTTTATATAAGTTTGATGAATCGTTTGAACGTATAGTCTCGTTTGTTATAGGTAAATATGTATTTAGAATTTCATACCTTACTTTAGTGATATGAGTTTCGAGAATCCGTGTAAATTCTCCAACTTAGATAATGTCACATATGATAAAGACTTGAGTACATATTGACTGCTAGTTGAATCATGGAAGGAATTTCATTCATTCATTTGTGTAATTAAGTCGGGACCGGAACTGATGTCTCGGGATGTTGTTACTGTAAATAGCCGTTAGGGAGTACATTAATCTTAGGAAACTAGGTTTGTTTATGGTCTGCCGTGTTTAGTTAGACCAGATGGCTGTTGGTATCTGTTTGAATTCCGATAGAAATTATCTGACATTAACGAGAGGAGAAAGTAATGATCTCTTCCCAGTAGGATTCCTAACAGAATACTCAGGTTGCCACTTTGTTTACTTTTGCAAGGCGAGATAGCTCTACGTGAAATATCTACGTGACGTACCACGTACTTACAAAACCAAAGTGACCACACAAGGCTGGAAGCCGAAAGAGGCGGGTCACCTGAAAATTTGGGAAAAAAGAAAAGCGGAAAGGACCCAGACTTACAGGCACAAGGAAGTCAAAAGAACAGTCTCAGTGAATTTGGACTGAACCAGAACCATCAGGTTATGAATCTGTACAAGGTAGTGTTTTCGATCATTCACTCGGTTGATGATGAATTAATTCTATCGCTTAACAGACCGGCTATTTGGTATAAGCATATTTGTATTTGAAATTCGTTGAATAACTTAAATCAAAAAAGTGTATCTTTTTAATGTAATGCATTATCACAACTTTTTATGAATTTTATTGTTTATGAATTGTTAATTAAATTTTATGGTTTGTACATGTGTCATTCTGTTCTATATATCTGCTCAGATCTTTATCTATTCTATATATAAGTTTCACACTTTATATTGATATTTACTCGTTCCGGGCAAATTACACCGTCGGCGATCACCCTCTAGATAACGATAACCAAAACCATACAACCCACCCCAACAAAGCTGGGGGAGTACGCAACAAAGTGGGCGCTCGTCTAGGGATCTGAACATTGTACTCGAGCAAAATGTCTGAGCAAATATAGAACAGAAAAGTGATAATTGCAATAGTACTTTTTAAGAAATAGCGATCAGACTGAATCGAATCATTGCCTGCTTATATATATATATATATATATATATATATATATATATATATATATATATATATATATTCTGTGCATGCAATTTTCTTGCCATTTTTTTATTTTCATGCTGTGATGAAAATATTGAAAGAGATTGATGCAATTTCCGTTTATGTGCGGGTCGTATTCGAAATTTGTGTAGTGAAAGAAAAAATTACCTTCGTATTCTCTTGGGTGAAGAGGTATTCAGGCCAACTCCGTAGTAGTAAATTACGCCTGGTTCAGTGTGGGAACGTTACGCTAATTTGGGGAGGCATCCCAGCTTTGTACTGTCGTTTATTGATTGTTAGTGCAAGGATAGTCTGGTTCAATTGAGTAGGGCCATACTAGAGGTAAGATAACACCTGTGGGGCTATCTCGTAGTAGGGCTGTAAACATCGAGTGTAGGTAAAGAACTTAATTCTTGTATCACAGTACAAGTAGACGAGGGTGGCGACAGAGAGACAGTTAATTAGGGAATTCAAGTCGATCGGTAGGGACGAACTTGGGTACGAAGGGGCCCAGTTAGCTGAATTTGTTGAGCGAAGTGTTAGAGAACATAAGCAACAACTGGCCGAGGAACGAGAGAAAGACAGACAAGCGCAAACAGCCGAGCGCAAAAATGAGAAAGACAGACAAGCACAAGCAGCTGAGCTCGAACGAGAGAAAGGCGTACGAGAGCTCGAACTAGCCAGATTGCAGGCCGAAGAAAAAGCTGGATAACGCGAACATATATTAGCCAAGGAGAAGCTGAGGAACGAAGCAGAGTCCAAAAGGGGTGAAGACCTTAACGAACGTTCAGGACACACGAGTGGGCGATCGGAAGACAGACGACCAATACAGATCACCATGCCCATGTTCAACGACAAGGACGAAATCACTGACAACATTTTATCACAGTTCGAAAAGTTGGCATTGGTTCATCAGCTACCCAAAGACCAGTGGGCTATCAATGTTTCGGCATTCTTACAGGGGGCCGCGAAAGACGTCTACCATAACATGACGCTGAACGAAGTAGATGACTACGACGCTTTGAAGAAAGCGCTACTACGGAAACTTTTCGGAAACTCTTTAGAGAATCGTCCAAAAGAGCTACAGAAACGCATGCGCAATTCCATAACCGCGTACGCGTAATTTTTGATAAATGGATGAAAATGGCTGGTACCGCGCAAACGTATGAAGGCATACGCGAGGAAATTTTGAAGGAACACATCTTAAGTACCTACCGGAAAGATTTAATAGTGTTCTTAGCGGAGCGTGAATTCTCAACCTTGGATGATATAAGCGTGATTGCCAAGTGCTATGTGAGCGCACACTCGCGTCCAACCACCTGGGGTGGCAGGGACTGACCGGGCATCAGTGAGCATAGGAAAACCACTGAGGTGGCACCCCAAATACGGAATGCACAGAATGGTGGGAGGCCAGGGGCCGGAAATCCCAGCCGAGAACATTTCCCTGGGTCGTTTCAGAGAAGGATACTACAGGGAGGAAAGGTGAGCCGGTGTGTTACGGCTGCAATAGACCAGGCCATGTCGTTAAGGATTGTAGGAAGTATCGTCCGACAACGATTAATTCGGTAACTACGAATACTGTTAAGGAACAGGAACCAGTGGGATTGACCAACACCGCGGTAGCTACGGTAAATGGTGAGAGGGCAACAGTTCTGTTTGATACTGGCAGTAGTTATCCGGCCTTGGTAGATAGTAGGTATGTCAAGCCTGGCGATTACACAGGCGAGACGGTTGAAGTCCAGTTTGCTAACCGGACGAAAGATTCGCTTCCGGTTGTTAACATAGACCTTGATTCGCAGTATGTAAAGGGGCGAATTCAAGCAGCGTGTTTGTCGGGACTGTCTCATGACGTGATATTAGGGTGTAGGTATGTGTTGCCGCAGCCTAACCCTATGACGTGTACACCTGTACACGTGGGGTCCGTTGAGAGGAGGGCTATGAAGCGAAGGTCTAGGTCAAAGCCGCTAAGACCCACGACTTCGCCCATAGACAATTTTCTACCTGGCGAGTTGAGGAAACTTCAAGAGGAAGATTTGTCTCTCAACAAGGTACGCAGGTACGCAAAGGATGGGTCCATACGGAAATTGCCAGATGGCGAGGTAAAGTTCGCGACGAAATGCGGTATTTTGTATCGGTACGCTAGGAAAGGGACCGATACGTTTAAACAGGTTGTTGTGCCTATAGCGAAGCGAGCAGAAGTGCTTAGGCTGGCACATGAGGGTCTACTTGGAAGCCACATGGGCGTGGTGAAGACCAGAGAGAGGTTAGTGGGAGAATTCTACTGGCCAGGTGTATACGGGGATGTACGGAGGTTCTGTTTGTCGTGTGACAAGTGTCAGCAGGTGGCACCCAAGACCTCCCATCGCCCAGTGCCACTAGGAACCACCCCACTGATTGACGAATCTTTCTCGAGGGTGGCGATGGACCTAGTAGGTCCGATAAAGCCGGCGGCAGAAAGCGGTAATCGTTATATACTAACGATAATAGATTACGCCACCCGGCACCCGGAGGTCGTGGCCTTGAAACCACTGACTCAGTCACAGTGGCTGAGGCCTTGTTAGGAGTTTGGTCGAGAGTTGGTGTCCCGGATGAGATACTGACTGACCATGGGACGCAGTTTGTGAGCCAGTTGATGGAAGAGGTAAATAGGTTACTATCCATTAGACACCTGACAACTACTCTGTATCATCCGCAGTGCAATGGTTTGGTGGAGCGTTTCAATGGAACTTTGAAACAGGCTCTGAAGAAGTTCTGTGAAGGTCGACCCAGGGATTGGGATCGATACCTTCCGGCGATACTTTTTGCGTATCGATAAGTGCCACAGGCTAGTTTGGGTTTTTCACCTTTTCAGTTAGTCTATGGGAGGACAGTTAGGGGACCCATGGCTATATTAAAACAGATACGGACGGATGAGCAAGCATCCGAGGAAGTGCGAGCAACATACCAATATGTTGTTGATCTACGCAACAAGCTAGAAGAGGTTTCTAAATTGGCTCAGGAGAATCTCAGCGACGCAAGGGGACGTCAAGCCTTATTTTACAATAGAAGTACGAAGGATCGTCACTTCGAGGTGGGTGACAAGGTGTTGTTGTTGCTGCCGCTAGATCACAACAAACTGCAAGTTTCATGGAGGGGACCATTTATGGTAACGGAGAAAAAGGGTGGGCAGAACTACCGTATCCGGGTAGGAGACAAGGAGAAGCTGTACCACGTAAATCTCTTGAAACGTTACCGTGAAAGAGAGACACCCACAGAGTTCGTGGTTGCTACAGTTGTAACTGAAGAACCCGACGACAACGGCAGAAGAGGCGGAAGTACTCCCTAGTTGTCCTTTGACGACGGAAGAAACTTACGTCGACGTTGTCCTTGACGGAACGTTAACGTCAGAGCAACGAAAGGAAGCGGAGTTGTTACTCCAAGACTACTCAAGCGTCTTGACAGAACGACCTGGCAAGACGAAGTTGGAGGAGTTCACACTAGAGTTACTGGATGAGAAGCCGGTGAAGTTGAAACCATATCCGTTACCCTATGCGAAATTGGAAACTGTCCGAAACGAAATTCAAGTTATGATAGACTTGGGAGTTATAGAACCAGCTGAGTCGACGCATAGCTCTCCTGTTGTGTTGGTGCAGAAGAAAGACGGCACACACAGATTTTGCGTCGATTACAGGAAGTAAAACAGGATCACGGAATTCCAGGTATGGCTGTTACCTGATCCTGAGTCCATATTTGCCGGGGCGACCAAAGCGAAATACTTTTCGAAGATCGATTTGTCTAAGGGGTACTGGCAAATTCCAGTTCGGAAGGAAGACAGAGCAAAACTTGCCTTCGCAACTCCAGACGGGACCTACCAGTGGGTGGTCATGCCATTCGGGGTGCAGACCGTGCCGGGTGTCTTCAACCGCATGATGCGAAAATTACTGGAACCGTTAAAGGGGACTGGAGTCTCAAACTTCATGGACGATTTACTTTTAGCGACAGCGATTTGGGACGATCATATCATTTTACTGAAAAACGTTTTAGAGCGACTTCGACAAACGGGACTGACCGCACGACCATCTAAGTGCCATATAGGGTTTAGAAAATTAACCTACCTAGGTCATACCCTCAGGGAAGACACGTTAACACCCGATAGTTCAAAGTTCGATCAACTTAGAAACGCAGCACGACCGACCACTAACACGGAAGATCGATCTTTCTTGGGACTAGCAGGGTATTATCGTCGCTATGTTGCTAACTTCAGCTCTATTGCAAGCCCATTGACTGACTTGACTCGGAAAAAGGCTCCGACGAAAGTTATATGGACGGACGCATGTGAACGAGCATTTCAGATGTTGAAGGACAGACTGACGTCAGACACAGTAGTGAAATTGTCTGATGTGACACGAGATTTTGTTTTGCGTACTGACGTTTGTGATAGAGGTTTAGGGGCAGTGCTATAACAAGAGCATGACGGAAATTTATTCCATTTGCCTACAGTAGCAGGAAATTGTTAACCGTAGAACGCAATTATTCAGTCTCTGAGAAAGAATGCTTGGTAATTGTCTTTGGGATAACTAAATTCCAACGTTACCTGTATGGGCGAAAATTTATTTTAGAAACTGACCACCAACCACTCGCATATTTAGCTCAAGCTAAGTTGACCAATGGACGATTAATGAGATGGTCATTATTTCTACAACAGTACCAAGTCCAGGTACCGTATATTAAAGGCAAGGAGAATGTAGGGGCTAACTGCTTAAGTAGACTAGGGACGTCTGAGGTGAAGGGTTCACCTGAGGACGTGTAAGTGTATCAGATTAGATCTCCAAAAATTTGGAGAGTAAAAATCTCTAATTTTTCTCTTCAAGGAGGGAGCTATGTAAGGGTGCAAATTTATGTCGATCTATGAAGAACACATTAAGTTGGATAGGTGAACGATTAATTAGATTTATGGGGACTGACGCGTGTTTAATTCGCCGTAACGCACTGATTGGTAATGTCACTTTCATGCGAGCAGTGGTTCTTAATTGAAACTTCGTTTATTTAACTGAAAAGGGATAGGGATTAATCTGTATCGAAACTGTCAATTCTGAAACTTCCCAGCGATAGGTATTTGGTAATCCAGTTTGGCAGACGGACTACATTTTTTAGCGCCACAACTATAATTCAGATTGGTTACGCTGAATAAGGGGGCGTGATTCCACATGAAATCTCAGGGTTTAGATGTGCCTTTCGCAACACTTTTAATCAGTCGACACCATTTTCTGCAAGAGAAAACAAGGTGGAAGGCTCCGGGTCGAATTTAAAAGAAATTCACTCGTAATTAGGATCCAAGGGATCGGATGTCTCGAAAATCTCCGAACGCAATTCTAGCGGTAAAGCTTGAAGACACAAGGTATTTTGCATCAGTCTCACGTAATTTCTTGATATCCATATGATGATTTGTTTGATTTATTTGCTTGTATTTGCATGATTTATTTGGGTAGATTGGTAGATCAATTTTCTTGATGTGAATACAACTGTGCGAGTTCATCTATATGAATATTTGTATTTGAAATTCGTTGAATAACTTAAATAAAAAAAAGTGTATCTTTCTAATGTAATGCATTATCACAACTTTTTTTGAATTTTATTGTTTATGAATTGTTGATTAAATTTTATGGTTTGTTCATGTACATGTACATGCTCGTGTCATTCTGTTCTATATATCTGCTCAGATCTTTATCTATTCCATATATATTTTTCACACTTTATATTGATATTTACTCGTTCCGGGCAAATTACACCGTCGGCGATCACCCTCTAGATAACGATAACCAAAACCATACAACCCACCCCAACAAAGTTGGGGGAGTTCGCAGCACACAATCTCAGTTTTTGGGACTCGGCCGTGGGTAATTAACATGGAAACGTGAGCTTGCCCGAGCCAAATTTGAACTTGTTCCGGGAGTCGGGCAAGTGGATATGTAATTTTGTTAGCCCTCTACATACATACATACATACATACATACATACATACATACATACATACATACATACATAATAAATTGTTGAGATACGGATTTCTTTGAATGGCAGCGAGGCTTGCCGAGTTTTATTTTAACGAATAATGTATGCAAAGAAATATTGATTCTTGCTCTGTAATAGAGAAGAAATATTGTTGTTCTTTTTTTCTCCAACGGCCGTATCATTATTTCTTAAAATAGTTTTATATTTATGACATTTTGAACACCAACTGAATTTTGTTGGAATGAATGTAATCACTTTTGAGCAGCTTTTGTTGGGTTTCTTATTTGCTGCAATGTTGCATCGACCATTGGGGCAAGCAGTTCGCAGATGTTTTTGTAGGGCCACATCCAATTGGTTTCTGCCTAGTAGTGATCGGTTAGTTGTTTATCACATTGTAATACTGACTGTTTGTGTCACCTGTGTGATTATTGTTCTGGGTGTCTGCTCCCAAGGGATCTGAAGGCGTCAAACCTGATTTCACCCCGTGGCCTGTTAATATCTCTTTAGTACAGACAGAGCTTGTGGGTGTTATTTTTGGTCATATTAACAGTGTTTGTGTAGGATATGCTGGTGGTGTTAAACCGGAGTTGGGGCTTCTGCATATTTTGCCTTTCTTGTTATTTCACCCGTTATAGCATTTTTTAGTGCTTACATTTATTGCAGTCTCTGCAGGACTGGCAAATTTTGCACATTTTCAATGCATGACTATGCGTCGTGACCCACTTGTCCTCATCATAGACAGAATGTCTGAGTTTTTCCCAGCCTGTTTCTTCGTGTCAATCTTCCTGATATTCGAACCACCGATATGGCGTTTGGATGAAAGGGTCCACTAAGGTGTTCCAAGTATTTATCCTTGATGGCTTAAGAATGCATTCCATCGCCAATATGTTAGCGCTTGTGGAAATCAACCGGTTAGACTGAAGCAAAGTATCACAGTGATCTTTAATCTGTACTTTATGAACAAGTTCCTAGAACTATTAGTAAGTGCTGTTAATATCACAATTAGGTAGAGTTCACTTAACTTCATACCTTTTTAGCTGACATAACAATGAAACATCGAGGCAATTTGTCTTCATTCAAAATAGTTCATTCAACGAGTTACATGCTGAATTAGTACAGCTCCTGTTGGGACTATGTCCCCTACTGTTGATGACAATATTGTTGTGATTCCCACAACGGAACGCAACTGTTTTATTTCTCATATTATTCACCTCTTGGTAAGAAAAGTAAATAATTTACCACCATGATCGAGCTTTGCATCTTCGTATCTACAAACGTCAGTGTAAGCTATGGATATAATATTTGTTGGCCCCTGATATATATTGCTAAAATGGAGTACCGCACTCCAAAATTATCATATGTAATCTTTCATTTTGATGCAAACATCAAACGCACTTAAGGGATTTTCGGTCCAGTTTTCATTGTGATTGTTTGACCTATCCGTATTTATATTACCTACAATATCATATTCACAATGGTATAAAATCAAACTTTATGAGTACATATATATTACAGATAGCAATCAACCATATCAAAATTAGGAAGTTAATGATATAATCTTTAAATCTAATTGTGTATGCAGTTATAAGTATTATTATTACAAACCTATGACTACTACTTTCACATGTCAAAGCTAACACAGATGCATTCTTTGCATTGTCCTTTTGATATCATCAATAGTTTTCTTTCTGCCCTGTTACAACGACTACAACTACTAATTCAATAACAAATACCACTACTATTGCTGCTACTGTTACTGCTCTTGCTACTGCAGCTACTATTACTAAACCAACAAGATCAACAACAACAACTACTACTAGTACTATTATTACTAACAATACTACATATTGCTACTACTCCTACTACTGCTATTATTACTACTACAACTGTTGTCTTAATAGAAGATTGTTAGTCGGGCTTAAAACTTTTGACACATTGTATTTTGTTGTGACCATTTTGAGTTGATTTTTTTTTATTTTATGGAATCAAGGTGATACCTGGACGACATGACAAATAGCATAAAAAACTTTTATTTTTTTCTAGAAGATTGACCCTCATCCGGGAATCTGTTGTGCTTCTTAAATTAGTGTATAACTGTTGTCTTAATAGAAGATTGTTAGTCGGGCTTAAAACTTTTGACACATTGTATTTTGTTGTGACCATTTTGAGTTGATTTTTTTTTATTTTATGGAATTCAAGTGATTCTCTTCCCTGGAAATACATAAGTGCTCCTACAAAATTCTTGGACAAAGAAATTCATTGAAATTTATACGGAATTCAAAACTGGAATAATATTTTCTGTGATTCAATAAAGAACTGTTGACACGACAGCACTTCGCAGACTATAACAGACGTCATCGCCTTCCATTTTGGATTTCATCGGGATTCGAACTCAGATTCATTCAGGACCTTTTAATACTAGGACTTCTATTTTTTAAATTCTTGGATTATTTTTGGATTTGATTCGCAAAACCGTAAGTTCTTTATTCTCATTTTTCATTTGGTATTCTAGAGAAATAAATTATTTGTTAAATTTTACAAAGCTTGTTGTTTTCACTTTTTTCTGTTACTTTTTGTAAGAGCCTAGACTCGTAAAACATCGAACCTGTTATATATATATATAGGCACATGATTTTTTCTATTTTTTGTAATATTTATTTATGACTTAATTGTGGCAATTATCTTTAGTTAGATGCGTACGTGAATTGGTCTATTTTATGATAATGAAGAAAGCAAAATATTATCAATTCTATAAATAGATGATACGTACAGTTTCTAATACTAGACTTTTAGTACATATGTTTATAAGATTCGGCCTTTTTTCCATTGGACACATGGGTCAGGTGGTATCTTAGAAGAATTGTGTGTTTTGTACAGCTACGAACAAGGTAATTGGTCAGAAAGTACACAACATTTTCCAAATCACATTTTGGATACATTTTACTCTGTAAGTATTATCTTACTTGTAATGATCAAATATTCTTTGAAATTTTGAAAATGAACATAAGATCAGAAACTATTGAATATTTTAATATGAAAACAAAAGAGAAATGGGATAAATTAAAGAAAGTTAAACAGGAAATAATAGAAATTCACAGGGGATTGTCGGATTACATAGCAGAGAAAGCTCTGGAAAATTAAGAGAGAAAGAAAAAGAAAGCAGTACTAGAGGAATCTAGCACAAAATACATAGAAGGTTTTGTATTAAGCCAACGCTCGATGGTATGAGTTGGGAGAAAAAGCATGAAATACTTTTTAAATCTTGAAAAAAAAAAGAAATTATGTTGATAATATTGTTACGTGTAGGCTCGTACAAAAATAACAAGAGAAAAGAGTGAAGCCAACAAGCTTTGTATATTTTAACAAAATAATTTATTTCCCTACAAAACAATGTAAACATTGGAAATAGGACTTACGGTTTGGGAATATAATCCAAAATTTAATCCTAAGATTGAAAAATACAAGTCCTATCACTAAACAGTTCTAATAGAATCCGGGTTCGAATCTCGATGAAATTCCAATATGGAGGCGATGACATCAGATTAGCTCGTTGTACTAATGGCAACAGATCCTCGATTGAATCACAGTTTATGTTTCCGTTAAACTCCAGAATAAATTTCCACTGAATTTCTTTCTCGCAGAACGTTTAAAAAAAAGTACACTTGTTTAGTTTTCTAGAGAATAAATTATTAAATTCCAAAAATAGAA
This sequence comes from Megalonaias nervosa, assembly GCA_016617855.1. Classification (NCBI taxonomy): domain Eukaryota; kingdom Metazoa; phylum Mollusca; class Bivalvia; order Unionida; family Unionidae; genus Megalonaias; species Megalonaias nervosa. The sequence goes on from JAECUM010036941.1 coordinate 27,156, forward strand.
AAAAATTCAGAACAAGCCGGCATCAACAATATAAAACACCTTGTACCCTCAAGGTGTCAAGAATACCACTGGCTCTAGGAATGAGTATTTAACCCAACTAAAACGTCGTTTCATTCCTGCGTGATGGGTCACGTGGTCTCTTAACATTTGAACGGCGTAATAATAAAAAAAAATGAAAATTAGCACGTAGGCAAGAATAGCCCTATCTAAGAACCAAATTCTCACACTGAAAATATATTTAAAAAAAGAAAGACTGTTTACAGTTCAGCTAACATGCGGGCCGAAATGACCTTGGCAATAGCCAATCGTTATCACTCGATGTGTACAAAATCTATGAGCTAAAAATAGTGCTAATGTAATAGGTTTTACGTTCTATACAAACTGAATTTACTGGAAAAAATATCGAATCCCGTGAAAACAATCATGACATTAAAATGTAATGAAACAAAATTAAAATAAAAAAGAATTTTAAAACCAACACACAAGCAATTTAATTACATATACGTTACAAGATAATAAAGGAAATAATTTTTGATGAAGGGGCAAATATATCAAACCAAACTGATGTCTTAAAAGCCAACAAAATAGTTCTTTTTGGAAATATACAAAAGCAAAACCTCTCAGCTTGATGCCGATGATATTTAAGAAACTTAAAATATGTTTTTTTAATCACAATATTAAACTTAGTCAAGAGTAAAGAGATTCATGCGAGGGTCTACTTACAATCAATGAATACAGCATATATCTAAAACGGATGGAAGATGGTAAAAGTCCAGGATCGGATGGATTTGCAACAGAGTTCTATAAATTCTTTTGGAAGACTATTGGGAGATTTCTATGCAGATCAATAAATTATGGATTTACTATAGGAAAACTTTAAGATTTTCAGACTCAGTGAATCATCACATGTCTATCAAAATAAGACAAAGACAGAAGATATTCTTTTTAAAAAAGGGGGACTTATATCATTCCTAAATAATGACTATAAGATAGCTTCGGGAGCTATTGCAGCTTGGATTAAAAAAGTTATTCCATTAATAATCAGTGGAACTCAGAAATGATTTATGAAAGGTAGATTCAGTGGAAAAAATACTAGACTATTATGATATGATAGTTTGGGTGAAATAGAGAAAGAAAATAGATATGGTTTATTATTTTAATAGACATCGACACAATTAACATGAACTTTGTGGAAAAAGCTTTGCAATCTTTTAACATTGGTGATTCTCTTTGTAAGTAGTTTAAGCTGCTTTGTGATAACTCTAAAATTGTGTTAAAAATAACAGAAATATTTCATCATTTTTATTCTTGAAAGAGGGTGTCGTCAAGGGGATCCTCTTGTGCCTTATTTGTTTATTATCGGTGTTGAGAAGTTAGCTACAAATTTAAAGCAAAATACGGATGTACGGGGGTCTCGTCTTTGATGTCAACGTGTACAAATTAGGTCAGCATGCTGATGACGCCTTCATTCTGCTCGATGGATCTTAGCATTCTATTAAAGCAACTATGATTATCTTGCAATACCTTTTTTATTATCTGGACTTAAAATGTATCATAACAAAAACAAACGCTATTTGGATTGGAAACAAAAAATCGTCCAATGAAAGAATATGTCCCGATATGGAACTAAACTGGTCTTCTTCCAACTTTACTCTTCTTGGCATCATTTTTTCTCTAGACTTACAACAAATGGTGGAAATTAATTATAGGAAGAAACTAATAAAGGAAAAAGAATTATGGCAAGCTGGAGTCAAGACATAATGTCATTAGTAGGTAAAGTAATTGTTGAAACAACTTTTGTTCTACGTATATTCATACATCTTTTTTCAGCACTTCCAAATAAGTCAGCAAAATTTGAAGTAAAATTAAATAGTACCATATTTAAGTTTTTATGAGGTGGAAGAGTAGAGAGAACTAAACGTGATATACTATTAGCACCAGAGAATGAGGGAGAATTGAATATGATACACATTTATTCATTCATTAGGTATATTAAGATAAGATGGGTTAAAATATTAATGGAAAACGAGGATGAAGCATAGCAGAACCTAGTCAATACAACTATATTTAGAAATATGAAGAATATGAGGAATTTAGGGAGAAGGAAATTAGAAGAAGTTTGTAAGTTCTTTTAAACAGGTTTGGAGAGATGTAATTTAGGCCGTATCGAATTGGAAAGAGTATCCCAAAAATCTAAATGAGTATTATCCATGATTTTTTTTTTTAAATTTTGTTCCACCTAGAAAGTTCCATCAACAAAAATCCTGGAAAGATGCATTGGATTTCCTAATGATTTAGTTGACGATCGCAGTAATTTAATACCTTTTGTAATGAGAAAACAAAAAAATGGATGCGACAATTCTTTGGAATACTTTTCATTAATATCTAAAATTCCAAAAACTTGGAAAGATGCAGTAAAATACCATTTGGCTCACAACATGCTTGATAACCAAAAGTATAAAATAATGAATTTGCAAAAACAAAAATCAATGAAGTTTGCTTACAATTTTTTTTTTAAATAAAGGTAAAAAGGCAACAAACTGCTAAGCAAAGAAACGTGGATGCAATCATTAAAATAAAAATATAAGTAGTGACGAGTGGTCTAAGATTTATCGCCTGGTGATACTTTCTACCAAGGATACAAAGTAGGTCTCTTTTAATTTTAAATTAATTCATAGAATAATTGTTACGAATAACTCTTTGAAAAGAATTAACATATTGGATGACGACAACTACACTTTCTGTAGGACTGAGAACGAAAGTATTGAACATCTATTCTACGACTGCAATATTACTTCAAAGTTTTGACACTCCTTTACTAACCTTTTGACTTCTCAGGTGGCCTAGTGGTTAGAGCGTCCGCCTCGGATGCGGGAGGTCGTGGGATTCGATCCCTTGCCGAGTCATACCAAAGACTTATACAAATGGTACTAACAGCTGCCTCGCTTGGCGCTCAGCATTAATAGGTTAGTGTTAGGACTGGTCGGCCTGGTGTCAGGATAATGTGACTGGGTGGGACATCATGCTACATGTCTGCGGCATGATGCCCCAGTGCTAGATATCACAATAAACTGCCACACTGCAGACATCGTAGCGATATGACTGAAAAATTGTTAAAGCTACGTTAACAAATCCACATCACACACACACACACACACACACACACACACACACACACACACACACTCACACACACACACACACACACACACACACACACACACACACACACACACACACACACACAAACACATATACAAACCTTTTTTGTACCTTGTCCAAATATTGTCCATTTATCCAAACAAGAAATATTTTATGAAGTGACAAATTTTACATTTTGTGTAATATCTCCTGCTTATTTTGACTAAATATTCTATTTACACTTGCAGATTCAACGTGCAAAATCCTTCCATTTATGTTTTTAAGCAAATAGTTGAAGCGCATAAGAACACTGAAAATGATGCTAATAATTTAAACGAAAGAGAAGACCAATTTCTTCAAATTTGGGCCTCATCTATGAACTTGTAACTTGTGTAATGCGGTAAACAGGAACCAATACTGAAATATTGCGAAGTCTATGTCACCTATACACTGTTTACTTGTGTCAGCCTAATTTATGTCAAAAGAGATTGCGTGCAATATTCATGTGTGCATGTATGTGTGTGTGCGTGTGTGTGTGTATGTGTGATTTCCTTTTTTGTGCATTATTTATTGCCCCTAGATTAACTGATAACCAGAAATGTTTTGGTTGTAAGGTGACCTTGGGATGGTGTTCCCCGACCGAACGGTCAACCTATTACGTGGATAATAATAATAATAATAATAATAATAATAATAAAGTATTATCCTACTCGTTGTTTATATGTTGGCTGATTTATATCTCAATGTACATCGAACGTAATGTTTCCATTTGAAGCCATATAGACAATGTGAATTCGTACTTTCTGTTCCCCCAAAACTCAAGCACATCTTGGAAGAGAAAAAAACAACAACAAAACAATACTTTTCACTGAAACCCACTGCAAATCACACACTCCCCGTCCGAATCTTATTCTCACATCTTTCCAATTTTCAGAAACAGTATTGTTATGATTTTGTCCTTTCTGTTCCCCAAAAAGCTCAAGCACTTCCAGGAAACAAAATTCAATAGTTTTGCACTGAAACCCACTGAACATCATAAACTCTCCGTAAAAATCGTATGTTTACATCTTTCCAATTTTCAGAAGCAATGCTGTTTTCAGATCTAAGTAATCTGATGAAAATGATAATTAAATCGTATGCGCCCTACATTATGGACAAGTCATTGGTCATCTTTTTTTCATCGTCTACCGTATATACATGCTTATAAGTCCGTCCTGTTGTAAACAACATAGATCCTATTCTGACAGAATCAGATCAGGGTTTATGTTGTTTGTTCTACTTAATACTCATAATAAATATTATGCGCTGTGAGGTTTGAGGGTATGCCGTTGAATGGGGCTTATATACGTTTATATACTGTGAATGGGGCTTGTATACGTGTGTATCTGTGAAAGATCGACTTAAGCTTTGCTAAAGATTATGCATATGTAACGCTTCGCAAGGACTGAAAATAGTCCGTCAAACTTTGAAAAATGTTTTGAGTGTATTATATTTTTCATAACAGATATAGCAGTAATGAAATCACTGTTAGTGATTTGTAAGTGGTTTTCTGTTTTGCAAGATCATCTATGAGAGCGTAGTAGTGACATAGAACAAAGGTCTCGAATTTACGTGACGTGCTCTAATTCAAGGCTTGCCCCGCAAAAGCGGTAGCAATTATATTCTTTGACAGGAAAAATGGATATTTAACTTTAGACATATTGAATGAGTTAGCGAAGGAAATGAGTGACGATAATGTTATATATTCCCTTTGCAATCTTTGCTTCTTCTTTCGCGCTAAAATGTTTGGGAATCATTGTTCTAAAAGCAAACGAAATTTTTAATTTTTTTTTTTTTGGCACTATAGTTTTGAAATATTTTGTACCAGAAGCTAAACCCCCGGTCCAAACATTATGTCATTCTACAATGCGAATAAAGTTAGAGAAATATAACTTTCAGCACTTGCTTAGCATTTTTAATTACTCACTTTCCACATTTTGATGACGCAGATCTCTTAAGATCTGTATAGCAAACTAGTCATGCTGAGGAAAATAATGACCAGTTATTCCTTGGCAGGAATTTGATAAACGATTCCTGCCCATAAAGGATAGCATACGTGTATTCCTTTAAAAAATTATTTGGTTCTCAACTATAACACAATGAACACATGTCAATCAAGCACAGTTTTTTGTTGTCCCTTAATTGTTAGTTGTATGGTGGCTTCACTAGTATAGCAAACATTTCAAAATGGAAAATATAATATGTAAAGGAACCGTACAGTAAGAAAGCACACTCTATTTGCAAACATAGTCAGTATGTTCGCTTCCTACCTCTTGCAAACGCACGGATATATTTTATAGCCGCACATGATTCTTTCAATAAATGTTAAGGACCTTTTTGACTGTGTATCTTGTATTATATTTGTCCAAATTCTGATCGTGTGTTTTTTATTTTGTTTGTTTGTTTGTTTCTTTGTTTGTTTGGGGTGGGTGGGTGGGGTCTTTTACTTTGGAAGATGTCTTCACAAGGTGCTTAAAAGTTTGATAACCATGGCCATATTTTAAAGCGGATAAAAGTATGTTTCTAAACTTGAAAGGCCTTTATTCTGAAATGATTTATTTCTAATTTGAGTATATTATATTTAAACTTATATTAGAGGGAGTGTTTTAAACTTTTACTTCGCATTGTTAATGGCGGTCTTATTTTGCAGTAGATCTGACCTCTTGGACATTAAGAACAGTCTACACATAAAAGTTCGAGCTTACCTCAGAGTTTTCCAGTTTGGAAACCATACGATACGATCCCATTCCCATTCGACCCAAAATCAAGCGAGATACTGACCAGTGTCTCTTCGAGAGTTCGTGCTGCTTCCGGTCGAAGACAATAGTGAGATCAGAGTAGACTTCTAAGAAACCCATATAAAGTTGTCGATGAGCTATTCTTCTTGTAACTGCGGCCAGAGAGATAATATTTTGTGTCCTCGTCTGACGGCAGGTACTCCATGATTCGGCACAAACTCTCCAACAATAGTGTCTTTTATGTTGATTGTATTGCTCGAACGTAATACCAGGCACCTGGACGTGGTGACTTGTGAGCAGGATGGAATCAGTTTTTTCAACCTCGACGAAATAGGAAAAAAAACAAAACAAACCACGGCCTAGCCATATCTTACTGTCCTATGCTTTCTTGCGGTAGTCAAACCAGGACAACACCAGTTGTCTGGGATATTTTAACAGTGTGGGTCTAACTACAAACAACATCAATGCCAAGTGCCTTTGTCATTTTAGGATTTATACTGATCTGGCCTTAGTGAGGTCCGCTTCGATCGAGGTCAAAGAGACTGAGGACGTTATGACTGCATCTAGCGGTGGGTGCCAATATAGAACATGTGGGAGAGTCTACTTTCCAGAAGCATTCATAAGTTAGACCAGGATTGCCGTTTGATGCCACGTTTGTATAGATATCCTGTACATCTCAAGAAATGCACCACGTAAGCATCGACCTTGACTATTGTCAGGGTTGTCTCTTCATAAAGCATTCCGCGTTCTTTTCTATTAGGATCACGCTGATCTTTCAAACAGGCTGTGTCCATGCTCTTTGAACTTTTTCCTTCAGAGTAATCTGGATTTATATCGTATATAAATCATTCCAACTTCTTCCTTATTCCCTGCCTCATTGTCTAACTATATCTTCGTGGATTTCATCCACTGCCAAACGCTCTTTGCTGAGGGTTAAAATTATCTTTGGTAGTTTGTACCCAAATGGCCTTAGATATGGTTTGGGTATAATTTGTTAAAGATTTTGAGGCAATGTTAAGCGAGGTGGACGCAGGCCGTTGAGTCACAATATCCTCTGAAATATGTTGAACACTAAATGTAGCAGAGCCTCATCTAGGGCACTAGCGACTTGTTTAGACCTATCAAATAGTTTACTTAATCAATCGTTTGATATAAACCTGTATAATGGTTGTTTATCTTGAAGTCGGTTAATAACAAGCCTTATAATGTATATAGCGCATTTCTTTAAATTGGTTTTATATACTGCCCGTAGTTCAGCCATAACCTCAGCAAAGTCCTTTCTTACCGTTTCCGGATATGAGGTATGAGCAATGCACGGCCTCAACAATGGACATATGGGCAGAGTCAGCAGTACAGTCCCTCCCAAACTCACCACGACATGGATGTGGTATCACTCTATCACGATGCATCTGATCATTATGCTGACCACAACACGTTCAGCTCTGTTATTCTCGCAAAAATCACACACACACACACACACACACACACACACACACACTTCATCAAGCATTAGAAAGTATTCTTAGAGACTAACATTATATTCAATGACACCAAGATGTAATAGTATGTTTACATGATTAAAATACATTATAACTGCATTAAATACAGACATATGCCTTCCATACCAGTACGGACGTGTAGCTGAATTGTGATAGATTCTGCTCGCAGAAATTGCTATTAAATTTATCGTATTCTGCGTTTTGCATATAATGCGCTGTCTCTTAGCCGGTAACTGTGCTCGAAATATCGCTCCTGTTAATTATGTGCATGCCTGTCGTACACATTTAATCTCAACACGGATTGAAGGATCCAAGTATCCGTGTCTGTTTGACCTTTTGGGGGTAATTAATTTTGCCCTGTTAAGTAAGGCTCTCTTTTGATTGGTCTGCAGTATCATGTGACTAATTCAGTGGAAAAAGTCTGAAGGTTGATGATAAGATCTCTGTGGGCTAGTTTGTTTCGACGATTCTGCTTATTGGAATGTATGCGGTATCAATGAATACAGACCTATTTTTCGTCCTTAGATCTTTAGCCTCTCTGATCTAACTAGATTGTTTAGAATTGTAATAAATGATTCGCTGTATCAATGACTAATACATCGTCATAATCGTCCTTTAATAGTTCATTATAAATATTGTGCTCCTTTTGTAGCTTTAATGCAAACTTTTTTTAATTGCTAGCCATTGCACCACTTCAAAAATTCTCCTTTCACTATACAAAATCCAGTCGATCCCATTTCTTGGCATTGACCTAGGGTTTGCCACTTAAACTTCATTACACATATCATATGACTTCCTACTGCAACCACTTATATAAACAGTCTCGTTAACAATTGATAATTTGTACATATGGGCTACAACAGGCTTGAAACAAGATTTTAATGATTGCTTGATCGCTAAAAATGAGCAGTCAAAAAAATATTAATGCACCATAATTCCATGCTGCCCTATAGTTATGTACATGTGTGAGAAAGTTTATGGCTTTTAATGGGGATATAATTGCGCAATATAGTATTGTATAAAGAACTAAAAATGTCATAAGGCAGCAAGTTTCATCTAAACAACGCCCCTTTCCTATTTACACTCTACGGCATGGGCTTCATGTTTACCGCAGAGATCAACTAGATGAGTAACGTCATACATACATTAGACTGTGCTTGCACTTTCTATCTTCAGCATAGAAGCTCAGACACAGAAATTTGCTGCAAGTGTGAGGATCAAAATTGAAATTCAGATACGCTATTATCCAGATTGTCGGTTCAACGATAATTCAAGTGATTAAAACAATACATTTCAGACAGGAACATCATCCAAGAGAAGAAAACTGTTACAAGGAAAATAAGATGTATAAGCAATGGTATTACTACGCAAAATAGCCATATTTTTTGCAGCAGAAGAAAAGCCTTAGATCTTGCAAACCAAAACTGTGCGAGTAGGAGTAATCAAAATCGTAGTCGGCATACGTTTTGTTTAAATATTAGTAGAAAATGATGCATCAGCAACATCAATAACGGTAATAATTAGGAACGCCATTCGTGAAAGTGATGCAATAGGTGAACGTAGTTGTTGGTAAATTATTAATCTTAGGCGGTTGTAGGTGAAGTGGTTGTGCTAATAGTAATAGCAAGAGGAGGAAGAGGAAGGAGCAATATTTGTATAGTAAAGGTGGTAGTAAGAGTTGTAATTTGTAATGGAAGTTTTAGTATTAATACAGCATACCACCCAGTAGCATTATTTATAAATTAACCGTTCTTCATATGTCATTTTGTTCTTCTTTTTCTGGCTACCTAGTCTAATGCGTAGTAAAAGTTACAAAATTTGCCCCAGTCAGATTTATGCAAAACATCATTACCCTCGGTTTTGTAATTAAGGTACACGGCATAAATCTGTAGATGGTTATCACCATTTACTACACGGCAACCTGTAACGCACGACCGTTAGTCATTCTTGATTTCATGCAGTAAGCGTATTAGTTGCGAAAGCAAACGAATCAAATGCTGCGTGGTAAGAGTTGTTTATTGGGATGATTTTTTCTGTTTGTTTGCTTGGGGAGTTTGTTTTGGTTTTGTTGTTGTTGTTGTTGTTGTTGTTGTTGTTGTTTGTTTGTTTGTTTTGTACTTATTGTTGTTCTAATTAAATAAAACTACTGCACAAAGTGGCTACTATGCAACGATCGTTTGATGATAGGTCCGTGTATATAATGTATATGTAAATTCACACGCATTTCGTGCAATTGCTATCAGAACAAAACCCATAGAAGTCTTTAGCCCGACATTGTCTTTTATGTTTGCCGTTCTTATTCATTTCAAGCGAACAAATCTGCAAAGGCAGGTCTGGGTATATGCTAATTCCAGCATTGGTGCTTCTACTGACTCCTGTATCACACTTCCTGCAAAGAATCTGACGTGCATAAATAGTATGAGACGAGTATCATACTCCCCTTTTACTGCTAAGTTTTAGTTATGACAGTTAGGCCGATTACCGACGGAAGCATACAATTCAGTTTGATTCAGTAGATAACAGTACTTCCTTTTCCAGTTACGGTGTATGAACTCATTGTCAAAGACATAAAATAAAGTGCATCCCATTGTCATCTTAAGCATGCTGTCATGGAGTACATATCCAAATAATTACGTTGCTGCATGTCCTGCATATCCTACTCATAGAACACATCGGGTTATCAAGTAAAAGTGCTGTGAGGTCCCATATATCTTGTTTACCTCACACATCGGGTTGTCAAATAAAGCGCATGGCAGCTGTAGTTTAAGCACACCATTTCTCGCTGATCGTTTGATACGTTCTATTCTCGGTAGAAGGCCTTTTTGGGTGACAATTCCCTTTAGTGTTACTATTGCAAAGGCTTTATTGCCCTAACGGGCCTTATCACCCAAATGGGCCTTATCGCCCAAAAGGGCCTTCTACGGAGAATAGTGATACAATTTCTGCAGAAAATTCTTTTCATAAAAAATTATTTAAAAGTAGGATGAAAGTAAATATAAATTCTAAATACGTTATTTTTATAACTATCATGTACTATCAAGAAGAACTAATGCTGCATAGATAAATAAATAATATGTAATCAATATAACGCTGAAGAGATAAACAAACAATAGATAATCAATTAAACGCTGAACAGACGAAAAGCAAAAATGAATATAATAAAAATTATTTTTCATTTTTTTGTAAAGCAAATGATCGCCTTAATGAACGCCCTTCATTTGTAAATAGTAAATTTAACATTTTATCCCTCAAGTGGAATTTACATTCACTCAATACAATGTATCCAATAAACTAACGCTTTAATGGGTTTTTGTACATCACCCCACTTCAAAAACACGAGCAATCTACGACGCCTAATGACGTTGAACTATGTACGGCAGAATACATTTTGACCTTCTTTGAATGCATGTAATGTCAAATTAAAAATATTAGTGGTTATCGTAACGGTGTTAAAAATATACTGGAGGGACGTTAAAACTGTTATTTATATTAATTTTTCAAGTCACATTTTTCAATCTAAACTAAACTAAAAGTTGCGCACAGTCAGAGCAGTTGTTTTATTTCCTATGCATTAGAAAGTTAAACGGTCGGGTCATTATGAGAGGGACGATCTGGTTACAGGAACACTTTCTTTATGCTAATATAAACCCGCTTATACAATCTAATTTAAATAAATGTTTAAGGAAGATAATCAGTTTCTGCAACAAAGTATTTTAAAATCACCGAGGTAAATATACTTAAGGCAATCTGTCATGTAAAACCGTTTCTGCAATCGTTGAAAAACAGACAAATGAGGAACATAAGCTGAATAAAAGAAGGTTATCGTTTAGCTTCTAAAAATAAAGACTGGTGACGGTGGGGAATTTCCCAGTTTCAATTTAATGCATGATATTCTTATAGGAAAATGAGCTGAGAGAAAATATGTCCATTAAGCTGATCTTGAAAGTGTGTGTCTGGCGATGAAAATGCAATCCAAACATTAAGTCTTAGCTGACCTCGACATGTTGTGTAACTCCATGGTGATGAATTCTCTTACTATAATAGCAGTCGGGACGCAATTCCTGAAGAGGCCCATTTTGGACCATAGTTCAAAACAAGGGGAGCAAAGAATACGATGAAAATAATAAACTACCTCGTCCGTCAAATTAATATGTGACAATAGCGCTTTATTATGTCTGCCAGTTCATTCAAACCAGGAAAAAGCAAAATACCGCATTAGATACATCTCACCCGATTTGTATGTATTAGCTTTGTGCAAACTTTCCACTTGAAATTGGATTTTTTTGTATGCCTCCATGGTAGTGCCGGACTAACATATAAGTCACTGTCAAATGCTTCCATGGTTTAATTAAGTCCTAAATAGAACTGGTTCAGGGAATAAATCTAAGCGAAAGACACCAAGGAGACCTCTCAATGTTCACAACCCATGCCAAAGACTTGCGAACAAAAAGGCAGTGGCGCAGTTGGCGTTAGATTATAGGAGGCAGCGTGGGTACACAACACATAATTATCGTGCATTTGGCCTTCAGTGTCAGTCGCCTGCTAAAGAAAGCCCTGCTACCAAAACGCAAACGCAGCTCATTGCTGTTATCTCCAAGAATATACCTATTGTAACTGCAATGATTGGTTATTGCAGACCAACATGGCGACACCGGTGCCCAGAGACACAGCCGATAACGTGGTGTCAACGCCATCAACTACATTTCTTGCGCGTCTGTTCGTTTCTGACAAAAGTAGCAGTCGTAGTAGTAGTGATAGAAGCAGTTGAAGTGATGGTAGTAATAGCAGCAGCAGCGGTGTTAGTAAAAGTAGGGGTAGTAGGAATCATAGGCGATATTGTTTTTATTTAAATATTGGTAGAAAAAGATGCATCAGCAACTTTTGTACGTGCTGTGGCTGTGCTGGTAGAAAAATTGTATTGATTTTTGTAATATTTGTAATAGTAAAAGTGGGAGAGTTGTTGTTATTATAATGGCATTTTTAGTATCAAAACAGATAAACAACCTGATGACATTATTTACAAAATCAACCGTTCTTCATATGTAATTATTTTCTTTTTCTGGCTGACTTATTAGGAAAAGTTACATAATTTGTCCACATAGATTATGCAAAGCATCATTACCCTCGGTTTGGTAATTAAGGTGCATCGCATTAATTTCTAGATGGCTATCACCAGATACTAAACGGACCTTATACAACGAGGTAAGCGTTGTTCTTATGGAACGATCGTTTAGTGGCAGGTCCAGATATAATTTGCACGTGTAAATTCTTTCGAATTTTGAGCAATTGCTATGAGCATCCCTATAGAAACCTTTGTGTAATACTTCAGCAAAACACTCTCCACCATGTTTTGTTGTTCTTATTCATTTCAAATGAACAATATATGCAAAGGCAGGTCTGGGTCTATGGCAGTTCCAGCATCGGTGCTTCTGCTAACTACGGTATCACACTTCCAGCAAAGACTCTGATCTGTAGAAATAGTATGAGACGAATATTGTGCTCTCTTTTATTGTTAAAAGCTATTTATGACAACTGGACCCAGTACCAGTAAAAGCCTGATTACAGTTTGCACGGGTAAATACATTTTCATTTGATTCAATAGAGAACAGTACTTCCTTTTCCAGTGACGGTGGATCAACTCAATATCAGAGATATAAAATAAAGTACATCCCACCCTCATCTTAAACAGAAAGTCACTAAGTACATAGCCACATAATTATGCTGCTACATGACGTTGACATCCTCTTTATAGAACACTTTGGCTTATCAGATAGAGCGCACGTGATGTCCTCTCCTCCAGAGAATGCCTTTGTTCTGCTTACATGCAAAACAGAGCTTTAGACTCTCATATCTTCGTCAGGGACAACTCAACGAGGGTCATCGATCGTCCCATATAGCGTCAAACAAATTATTCTATAAAGCAGTTTAAGATAAACGTTTTCTTAAATTATGTGTGTGTGTGTGGAGGGGGGGATATTGAATAGCTCTTACGCATACATTAGCCATTAATATGCCGCCGTGGCTTAGTGCCAAGATAGCGGTGTTGACAAAGAAATGTCAGTTGACTTCACCTCAATAAATCTTTGACACGCACCCCGACACGCTAGATTAAACATCACAAATACCACGTACTCTGTCCTCGACGTTAGCACTTATTTGGTCTTCTTTCATTATTGTTTACTGTAATATCCAAATTAAACAAATAAACAAGTTTAATACAACTCTGTTTTTTTTAATTTATATCTGCTGATGAGATACCTGATAGTGACTTACTTACACCGATGGAAATAATATTGAATAGATCGTTTCGCAAAATACCACACTGTCATTGGCGTGGCAGTACTTTCAATTGTTGGTATGATAGATAAAGCGAAACACCATCTGCTCGTTGGTTGTTGTTGTTGTTGTGGGGCTTAACGCCATTTTTCAGCACACGATAGGCTATACATGGCGGCCAGTATTAATGGTGGAGGAAGAAACCGGGAAATCACCGGAAAGAACCACCGACCCACGAGAAGCTACTGGCAAGCTTTCTCACATATCCACATTCGCCGAACTGCTCGTTGGTAAGCTTAGGTTGATATGGGTGGCTCCTATACTCAGTGTATGTCTGGTTTGCATCCTCGTTCCACCCCAACCTAAATCAGTACTTTTCAACTCCAAGGAGATGCAGATACTGGCGTACCACTTGTTTTTATTGTATACTTATTGGCGAAACGTATTTATTCCTTCCTTTATTTTCAAATGAAAACATTTTCACACGTGAAAATATCAGATTTCCCACAATGCCTTGCGACGTTTGATTGATTGTGCCTACAAAAGTTTGCACACGTTAAAGTGAACAAGGAAATCGACAAAGATGACGTGTATGCTCAGCCAGCCAGGTAACGACACCGACAGTTTTATTTCTGTGGAAATTTGATATTTATGCCAATTCTGCCTTGCAAGGCTGCTGCCATGTATATGTAATTTAATTACTTGTGTGTTAGTTTTAATTTTTTTATTTTTTTATTTTCTTCCATTACATGTTATTGTAATGATAACTTATTCACGGGATTTGACATTTTTCCAGAGAATTCAGGTCAGTTCTGTTTGTCCTGATTAATAGGCAGTAGTAGAAACATTGTAGCTAATTGGTGACCTACATTCAGAGCCAATTTCAAGTTTGGAGTAAATAACTTTTTTTATTTTCAGTCTTATAGTAAGATTATTTAGTAGAGTCAAAGCCGTACATAGCGAACGTGATAATCAACATGTAATGTTTCTACGCCGCTAGAAGGAAGTGATCACGTTACCCTATCAGGTGATCTGTTTTGCGTTTTAGTTAGGCTTAAAACACGTTATTATAGTGATTTTGGCCAGTCTTGCATTTAACCTTTGGAGCTCAAAGGTGTTTTTGTGGTGACCAGTTTGAGTTTAATTTTTATTTAAATTCAATTTAAAGTAATTTATTTTCCCTGGAAATTACTAGTGCTCATCAGAATTCTTGGAAAAAGATATTTATTGGAAATTATTTGGAATTCCAAACTGGAATATTATTCTTGGTGATTCAACAATGAACTGTTGACACATCAGGACAAATCAAGTTATTGAAGATGTCATCGCCTTCCATCTTGGAACTTCATCGGGATTCGAAGTGTGATTCACTTAGGACTTTTTATTGATAAGACTTATATTTATTAATTCAAGGATTAATTTTGGATTAGATTCATAAACCGTAAGTCCATTTTCTTATTTTTACCTTGGTTTTCTAGGGAAATAAATTATTTTGTTAAATTTTACAAAGCTTGTTGGCTTCACTCTTTTCTTTGTTACTTTCGTATGAGCCTAGACACGTAACAAACAAAATTGGGGTCTCGTCCTTGGAATATATGAATTTTGGCTAAAATATTTCAGAAAATTGTTTTTTGAAATTTAAATTCCCCTAGTTTTCAGAAATTTTAAATCCCAAGTATTATTTCACATTTGGTTTGCAATCCCTAGTTACATCAACAGGCTTTTCCACAAAATGATCAATTGCTTGAAATTGCCAGAAAATACGATCTTTCTGAGACAAAAGCTTCTTTAACGAAGTAAGAAATAAAAAACATTTTGATCCAGTATTTGGTAGAAAAGAATGTTTTGGATAAACGTGTTTTGGTTTCGATCAGTTAGTATGTATCAGACTGATATAAAAGTAAAAGAATTAAAATTAAAATGCAAGAAGAAACTAGAGTTAAGGAAGCTGGAACTTCAGAAAGATAAAGAGGAAAAACAAATGCAAATGCAGTTACAATTGGAGAAAGAAAAAGAACTAATGCATTTAGAGAAAGAAGAAAAACAAATGCTTCTAGAAAAAGAGGAGAAAGAGAAACAAATGCAGTTGCAATTTGAGAAAGAGGAGAGTGAGAGACAGAAAGAGGAGAAACATATGCAAATGCAATTACAAATGGAGAAAGAGGAGAGAGAGACAGGAGAAAGATAAACAAATGCAATTAGAAAAGGAAGAGAGGAAAAGATAGAACAGATGCAAATACAAAGAGAGAATCATGAAAGGGAATTTCAAATTAGAATAAAAGAAATGGAGCTGGCAAGTGAAAAGCACATTACCACTTCACATACAAATTCAAGTTTTGATCTTACTAAGAATATTAGATTAGTGACCCTTTCAGAGAAAAAGAAGTAGATAAATATTTTCCTCGTTTTGAAAAAATTGCGGACAATTTGAAATGGCCAAGGGAGCATTGGACTCAATTATTACAATGTGTACATATTGGTAAAGCTAGTGATATTAACCATTCAATGTCAGTTCATCAAAGTGCTGACTACGATCTGGTTCAGGAATGCATTTTAAAGGGTTATGAGTTAGTCCCTGAGGCTTATCGGGAAAAATTTAGGAACTATAAAAAAGAAGCTGGACAAACTCATGTCGAATTTGCAAAAGAAAAAGTGCAGTTATTTGATAGATGGTGCTTAGCCAAGAAAGTTGAACAAGATTATGAAAGTCTCAAACAACTTGTATTACTTGAAGAAATCAAGAACTGTGTCCATAGTGACATTAAGATTTATCTTGACGAGCATAAGATCGCATCCTTGGAAAATGCTGCTCGTGCTGCTGATGAGTATTTCTTAATTCATAATGTTCCTATTGTAGGCAAGTCTTTCACTCAGCAGTCTACTGGTAAAAAGGTATTTCATCCTAATACTAGCCCTTCTAAAACTCAGTCTGGTGCAACTTTTAAAAATCAAGCTTCTGATAAGCTTGAGCAAAACTCCTTGTCTATTCCTACGTGTGCATATTGCAAGAAGAAAGGACACGTTATTTCTGATTGCTTCAAATTGAAATATAAGCATCAGAATCAAGACAGACCTATCCCAAATGCTTTAATTTCTAAGAGGTCATGGTAACGGTCATGTATTGAAAGCGATACATTTATTGGGTCTAATAAACCACAGTATGACTTTATTATGGAGAATTATGAACCATTCATGTCTAAGGGTTCTATATCACTCTTGGGTGATTTGGCCAATCCTATCCCTATTAAAATTTTAAGGGATACAGGAGCTTCTCAGAGTCTTTTATTATCAGGTACTTTGCCTTTTTCTGAGAAGTCTTCTTCTAATGAGAGTGTTCTTATTCATGGAGTAGAGTGCAGCTTTGTTAATGTTCCTCTCCATTGTGCAAATTTGTCATCAGACTTAGTTTCAGGACCTGTGACAGCGGGAATAGTGTCTTCTTTACCCGTTGAGGACATTCATTTACTACTAAGCAACGACCTAGCTGGAGATAAGGTTGTGGTTAATCCACTTGTAACTAACAAGCCTTCGTTGGACCAGAAAGTTGATCCTATTGAAAAAGAATTCCCTGATTTATACTCAGCTTGTGCAGTTACTAGAGCTATGTCAAAGAAAGCTCTTGAGAATGATTCCGATAAGGAAAATATTCCATTAGCTGAAACATGTATTGGTCAAGCTTTTGATGAGGTCACTATCACTCCTTGTTTGGATCAATCAAAAGGTATTGATCACAGTGATCCTCTTTTAACTACTCATTCTCTTGAATCTAATCAGGGTTATAAACGACAATCACTTGTCGTCGAACAGGAGAAAGATCCTGAGATCTCCTGTTTGTTTCAGAGGACCATTAGTGAAACTGAAGCCACTGAAGTATCTGTCTGTTATTTCATTAAAAATGGAATTCTTATGAGAAAATGGAGACCTCCCGAGGTACCTAATGCTGACGAGTGGTCAATGAACTATCAGATTGTAGTTCCAAAATCTTACAGACAGGAAATACTTAGTCTGGCCCATGAAACTCCTTTGGCTGATAATTTAGGGATTAATAAGACTTATCACAAGATCTTGACTCACTTATAATGAGGAAGAAATCAAAAGTGATGTTTGTAAATACTGCAGATCTTGCCATTCTTGTCAAATGTTAGGAAAACCCAATCAGAAGATACCTAAGACTCATCTGCAACCTATTCCTGCATTTGACGAACCATTTAGCAGAATAATGGTAGATTGTGTTGGTCCCTTATCTAAGACCAAGTCAGGCAACCAATACTTGTTGACCATTATGTGTGCGTCAACAAGGTTCTCAGAGGCAATTCCTTTGAGGAATATTAAAACTAAAACGATAGTAAAAGCTTTGATAAAGTGTTTTTTTTTATACTCAATTTCTCAATTTGGCCTTCCCAAATCTGTCCAATTTGATCAAGGGTCAAATTTTCAGTCTGGCATTTTCCAGCTATTTACGCTTGAATTTGGCATCCAGCAATTCAAGTCAAAGGTGAAATTATGGTTTGACAGAACATCAATGGAGAGAACGTTTGAGTGTAGTAATATAGTTCTGACTCTTCTGCTCATTTTTCAAAATTTTCTTCAAATTAGGTCTTACAGCCCTTGCAAATTTAAGAAGAAAATGAATGAGTTAAATTATAATAATAGTACCCTGATCTAAATAAATTAAAGGAGTACCAGTATATTGAGAGAGATAGCGAGGTAAATCATGCAATTAATTTAGTTGTAACTGTCCCACTCACTGACGATTTAAGTGAAGGAATTCACTCGGAATCTATTGATTTTGGAGTGACAAATCTTCGGAATTCGGAAATTATGAATAATCTGAACCAGAAACTTTCACATTTGCAACAACCAGAAAGGAATGAACTTAAACAGTTATTATTTGAATATGAGCACTTATTTCCAGATGTTCCTACGAGGACAAACACAATTTTTCATGGCGATGAAATTGTAAATTCCAAACCTGTGAAACAACACCCATACAGGATGAACCCTCTCAAACAGGAAACGAAATTCAGTATCTGCAGGAGAATGATTTCATAGAGCCCAGTAAAAGTGACTGAAGTTCTCCATGTATACTTGTCCCGAAACCAGATAAAATTTTCCGTATGTGCACTGACTATAGGAAGGTGATCAGTGTGACAAAAACAGATTTATGTCCATTACCAAGAATCGATGACTGCATTGATAAAATTGGAATTGCCAGAGATACCACCAAATTTGACCTTCTGAAAGGATTTCGGCAAATTCCACTGGCGGAAAGAGAAAAGGAAATATCAGCATTTGTGACTCCAGATGGACTTTATCAGTATAAAGTGATGCCGTTCGGGATGAAGGGTTCGCCAAGTACATTTCAACGTTTGATGAATATGATTACCTCTGGTCTAGATAATTGTGATGCTTACATCGATGATGTCATCATCTACAACGACACATGGAAAGAACATCTAGCGACAATTCGGAAATTCTTTGACAAACTCACTGATGCAAGTTTGATAATCAATTTATCTAACAGTGAGTTCTGTCGTGCTTGTGTAACATTTCTAGGACATATAATGGGACATGGACAAGTTAAACCTATAGATGCTAAGGTCAAGGCTATCTCTGATTTCCCTGTGCCTGTCAGTAAAACGCAACTGATGCGATTTTTAGGTATGGCTGAATACTATCAGAAATTTTGTTCCAATTTTTCTAATATTGCTGAACCCCTGAGAAATTTATTGAGCAAGAAAAGCAAGTTTATTTGGACTGATAAATGTCAGGAGGCTTTTGATAAGTTGAAGGCCACACTTGAAAGTGCACCAGTTCTTACAGCTCCAAATTTCGGTCAATCATTTAAACTATCTGTTGATGCAAGTGATGTTGGGGTTGGAGCAGTATTGATTCAAGAAGATAGAAATGGTATTGATCATCCAGTGTCCTATTTTTCTAAGAAATTAAATAAGCATCAATGAAATTATTCAACAATCCAGAAGGAATGTTTGGCTTTAATAATGGTATTACATTTGGAAGTTTACATTAGTTCAGCTCCTTCTCCGATTGTTGTGTTTAGTGATCACAACCTCCTTACTTTCATCGACAAGATGAAAAACAGAAATCAAAGATTATTAAGGTGGAGTTTGTTGTTACAGGAATATAATATTGACATCAGCCACATCAAGGGAAAATATAATTTAATTGCAGATGCACTTTCCCGTGTATAGAAATATAATTTCATGTACACTTTGTATAATTCATAAGAGTTCATCTTATGTAATTTTGTTTTACCACATGTATAATTAACATATGGTAAAAAGAAAGTTTTATTAAATAAATCTTTCTTTTTCTTTATGGGGGAAGTGTTATGTATATGTAAATTAATTACTTGTGTGTTAGTTTTAAATTTTTTTATTTTATTCCATTACATGTTATTGTAATGATAACTTTATTCACTGGATTTGACATTTTTCCAGAGAATTCAGTTCAGTTCTGTTTGTCCTGATTAACAGGCAGTAGTAGAAACATTGTAGCTAATTGGTGACCTAGATGCAGAGCCAATTTCAAGTTTGGAGTAAATAACTTTTTTTATTTTCAGTCTTATAGTAAGATTCATTTAATAGAGTCAAAGCCGTACATAGCGAACGTGATAATCAACATGTAATGTTTCTACGCCGCTAGAAGGAAGTGATCACGTTACCCTATCAGGTGATCTATTTTGCGTTTTAGTTAGGCTTAAAACACGTTATTATAGTGATTTTGGCCAGTCTTGCATTTAACCTTTGGAGCTCAAAGTGTTTTTGTGGTGACCAGTTTGAGTTTAATTTTTATTTTAAATTCAATTGAAAGCAATTTATTTTCCCTGGAAATTACTAGTGCTCATCAGAATTCTTCGAAAAAGATATAAATTGGTAATTATTTGGAATTTCAAACTGGAATATTTTTCTTGGTGATTCAACAATGAACTGTTGACACATCAGGACAAAGCAGGTTATTGAAGACGTCATCCATCGCCTTCCATCTTGGAACATCGTCGATTTTCGAACTGTGATTCACTTATGACTTTTTATTGATAAGACTTATATTTATTAATTCTAGGATCACTTTTGGATCATATTCATAAACCGTAAGTCCATTTTCTTATTTTTACCTTGGTTTTCTAGGGAAATAAATTATTTTGTTAAATTTTACAAAGCTTGTTGGCTTCACTCTTTTCTTTGTTACTTTTGTACGAGCCTAAACACGTAATACTGCCAAAGCCTATTATGCAGAGGCTATTGCCCTTCCGGCCAACGGTTTTTATCTATTCCTTTAAGCTAATGGGGTCAGGTTTAGGTATAAAGCGTCGTTGACCTTCTGCACCTTCTGACCGCGAGCACAATTGTGCTCATACTAAACACATGCACCGTGATATCTGATACGACAGTGATATCCAATTGGCAACGGTTTTCAATTGCTTTTCCAATGTTGTGTTAACGCAGAGAGTTTTGCTGATCGTCTCCTTGATGGCCTAGATTGTTCCGGAGTGCCCCTGGAAAATCATCGAAGATCATTAGTGAATATTTGAAAAACTCCACATCTGCAGTGCGATGTTGTATTTCCTAGCACATCGTTTCGTTTTTCGATTATGTCAGTCTTCTCCTTTTTACGACGATGCATTCATCAAACTGTATAGTCCTTTCAAGGATAGAAAAGCGAACCGCGGTACGTCTGAAGTGAATTGTTGAGACTAATGACATCTCATATAGGAAGTCTGTCAAGATACTGTACTGTCACTTATATTACAGCTGCCTCCTCGGATGCTGACCCAATAAGGCCCCCTATTATATGTGATTCCGTTTGCATTTGTCTGTATGACTTCTCGCAGGTTGGCAAACTTTTGTTGGAAATTTAAGCCTCCCCTTTATACGGCCACTTTTTTCCTTCCCATTTCTATTGAAGTGGGTTACCTGATCGCTGCTGAGGATACAAGAAACCGCTTTGACAATGAAAGCGGCGTAATTTATTTATTTTTTTTTATATCGAATTAACCTTAAAGAAGAATTAAAAATGTGTATCGCGAGTTTAGTTTATAGCTGCTTGTAGATCGTTGTCATGTTTACGTGGAGACGTTGTTCGAGACAGAGATAGAGATCATCCCCAAATCATTGTTTTGAAACTGAGATACAACATATTCTTAAGCAAAGGTGATTTGGCTTGGTTTGCTGTTTTACGGCACAGTTACAATTTGAGTAAGATGCCTTGCCCAAGGATGTGCCATGGCAGACGACCTGAGATGATGCAATGGTAGGATTCAGACTGGCACCCCAAGTTTTCCACACCAATTATTGAACCACTGCGGTCCCGTCTATCATTAGTCGCCACATGCAGGATGGCGCTTCCAGCCCATTTTGCATCCCTGAACCAACAAGGGATTGCAAAAATTACTCCACCAAAGTAGAATTACTCAAAATATGTTTGTAATTCATCATTAGAATAAGTTGGGTACACAATTGTACATTTTCGGAGTGTAAACTAATCGTGGTGATTAATTGTCAACGTAAAACTAAACATGAAAATGGGAGTAGAAAGTTCTTAAAAAAAATATTAAACCAGATTTTGTAGCGATGTATTCATATTTAGCTTAAGCATTGGTTGTCATACAAAATTATACACATGTCAAATGTTCTAATCTGACAATTCCTCATGTAAGAGTGTATAAAATAGAAGCACATACCTCGATTTAATTGTCCATTTCTGAGTAACATTTTAGGTTGTACATGTCTTACTCCCACATATTAGAAACAAGCAACGATCTTCCACAAAGTCAAAGGTCATTAGAAAATGAAAAATGAAAACCATAATATTATTTTGCAGTATCATTAGTAGTAGTAGTAGTAGTAGTAGTAGTTGTTGTTGTTGTTGTTGTTGTAGTAGCCCATACATGTATAAGTATGTTCGCTGCTGTTTTTTGTTTTCATATTAGACTCGTTTTATCTCTGCACAGGAGGTTTCTAATATTAACATAAGTCATGCTTGAACCGTAAAAAGTTTTGGAGTTAATGAAGAATATTAAGACGGAAGAATAAAATGAAGGACACAAAGCCGAAACTAAAGTCCCCCACCCCCATCCGCTCAAAACAATGTATGATCCCATCCGAGATTTCGTCTAGGGATTTATTTTTTATTGGATTGTTAATATCCACCGTTGTCAAAATCGTTTTGCTCGTTGTAAAGAAGGTATTTGGGAACATTGTGTTCCCTAGCCTAGTTGATATATGAACTAATTTCAACTTTGGTACAAAAATATAATTCAGAGAACAAAAGGATATTATCAGATTCTACATATTTCTCAATCTTTTTCTCCATCTTCACAGCTTTTGTTTACCTTCTTATCAGTAAAATCCCAAGGTGAATCGTCGCTGTTATGAGCATCGATCAAATCGCCGATACGATAATAGATCTAATCGCCTACATATCGATCTAATCATCGACATTTTGAATAAAGGCAAGTGATCGTGTGAAATGTGTATAGCTGTTGACACTGTGATAAGTAACGCTGTTCTACTAAAGAGATTACTTTTTATACCCAGACAGCGTGTGTTATGAGTCGTATGGATGTACGGACTGAATGACAGATAGGCAAGGGTAATAGTAACTGATAGAAGAAAACAAATATATTCAATAATGCAGTGGAAGCAAGAAAATGCGGTAGTTGGTGCGGAAATGGATAAGTTCCTGAAGACACGCACACACATAAAAGAGGAAAATTAAATAAACTCGATAGTTTTCTCTTTTATCGCAAAAGTGAAATAAATACATAAGTGCGACAATACCTGTATTTCTTTTCATAGCTGTATTTTTTAAATGCAACGTTAGTCATACCGTCTTATCATACTATAATCTCCTGTCCGCATTATATACAGTTTAAAGTTACATTTCGCATCCATATATGCACCACTGTAGCAACCGGACCAGATATCATTTAAAATTTAAGTTAGTGCAATCTGTTGGAAATTGAAATTATAAATGATTGTAACAAATCAAAGTCAGGAAATTTCCGCAAGAAATATTTCGGTAAATATGCCAATCGTGAAAATTTGGCAACATCATGTTTTCTCCATATATCGTAAAATTTCTTAAATATGAATTTGTTACAAAGATGTCAGATACATGTCGAATAATCAGCTTATATTCCGTTATGTGGCATTAGCTTTTCCTTCTTAACATTTGATGTAAATATGAAGAAAAAAAAAAATTATACAATCCAAATAGGATACAAGCATAAAGAATTAAAAAATCATTTTATGAATGCCATAATGGTTTCAGATTATGTGGAACAAGTTGATGTCATGTAAAAACTCTGCTCATGGTGACAAGTACGAACACCTGAAATATCACAACAGGTATTTTGATACATGCGCTTATGTAAGTACTCCTGTGCGCATGTGTGGAACCACCAGGCCGTCGCCTTACTGTCTGAAGTAACAATTAGTATTGTGTGTGTGTGTGTGTGTGTGTGTGTGTGTGTGTGTGTGTGTGTGTGTGTGTTTACGTGTGTGATTTGGATTTTTAACGTAGCTTTAACAATTTTTCAATCATATCGCTACGATGTCTGCAGTGTGGCAGTTTATAGTGATGTCAAGTACTGAGGCATCATGCCGCAGACATGTAGCATGATGTCTCACCCAGTCACATTACCCTGACACCAGGCTGACCAGTCTTAACACTAACCTCTTAATGTTGAGCGCCAAGCGAGTCAGCTGTTAGTACCACTTTTGGAAGTCTTTGGTATGACTCGGCCGGGGATCGAACCCACGACCTCCCGCATCCGAGACGGACGCTCAAACCACTAGGCAACAATTAGTAATACATGTACTACTTAGACATGTGGTAATAATAATGCGCTCCTGTTTTGATTCTGTGAACCTGCATGATTCAAGCCAATGAACTACAAAAACGCTGAGTGCCGTAAACAGTGAAAAAGATTTGTCCTGTCATGAAATAATCCTTCTATGTTTTGAAAAAATATTAAAACATGTACGTGTAAAGAGCGATGATATTACTGGATTTCAGTAGTTTGATTATCTTAGACGTGTACTTGCTGCAGATGTCACATCTGCTGTAAACGATGATGCAGAAATAAAACTTGAAAATAATTTTAATCGGTGTGAAATTTCGAATGAAGCAACTATTATAGAAAAAATACTGAATGTGTCAAAAGCATACTTTTAACCTCATTCTCTGTTGAATTTTTTACTTTCATTTTAGTAAAGATCTTAAATAACTTAAAACATATAAACCATCAATACATGTTATAACTGACCCAAGAGACGCGAGGGTCCATAAAAAAACAATAGGACATCAATGTAGCATGTCCTCATATGTGACAAAGAGATTTGATAGTACTTTTACATCCAAAGAAACTTAATGTTTCATGACTTACAAAGGGTGAAAATACAGTGATGTGGATGATGTAAATAATTTGGTACGGTAATATTTTGACTGAAATTTGTTACACTGTTTTATAAAGTAGGATGCTAGTTGAATACTACAGTAACATCTTATTGTTTTCGGTGAACAAATAGACGATCTGTGAGCTTGTTTTCCGTTGATTAACTTATATAAAGTATAAAATGATGCATGCAGCGAAGAAGAGGGGTTTAAAAAAAAATACAACCCCTCTGGGTATGATCATTCGCCCTCGTCCTACCTGTGAACTTATTGAAAAAGGAATGGGTTGCGTAATGACTTCTCAACTGTGTTGCGAAGAGTGGCATCAGTCGTTCCGTAGCTGTGCCCATTTTTGGGTTAGGTACATTCCGGATATAAACCGTTTGCAAAACGCATTTGTACAATTTTAACACAGTCAATATTATATATCGATGAATTTGCTGTTCTGGCCCCTGGGTAACTATCCTGAGTTGGTCGTGTGGAGAATGGATGTGGAGATTTTAGATGGCGAGTAGCGAAGTAGCATTAGTTCTAAACGCTTTCAATCTAAATCATACACTAATATCAGAATAATTGGAAATTTGCAATGGCTTACGATCGAATTTCATCTAGTTATTGATATCATTATCACTTCGTCTCTTCCTGTTTTTTCTTACGTTTCGTAGTGGTGATGGTGGTGGAAAATGACTCATTAACTCGCAATGATGTTATTCCTGATGATCTGTGTTTCTTTACTTTATCTACTTTGTCATTTGTATTGTCCTCCTTGCTATCAAGGTGACTAATTTGTATCCAACAAAAATCAATCACCATAACTAAAGAAGTTTGAGCGGGGTTTGCTAAGAAGTCATTTAAAGCGTTTTGTTTTTTTTTAAACAGTGGTGGCTATATTTGATGGCGCATTTGTAGGCCATTGACGCCAGAATGCATTTCATGATTGTACTAAGAACCTTAGATGGTTCAGAATTGGTATAATGTGGACTTTTGTGGTGGAGAAAATCTGAGAATCTGGAGACACCATACGTAGAGGAGATAACCCTGGACAGTAGGGTAGGGTTAACGCCATCCTTTAGCACAGGATAGGCTATACATGGCGGCCAGTATAAATGGTGGTGTAAGAACCCGAGAAAAACCCAGAAAGAACCACCGACCCACGAGAAGCTACTGGCAAGCTTTCTCACGTACCCACATTGGCCGAGTCGAAGATTCGAAACCACGCAGACAGAGGTGA
>JAECUM010036942.1:0-22808 GCA_016617855.1 Megalonaias nervosa
CAACACTTTTTTATTCTATAAAAAGAAAAATTTTGTTTAAACAAGAACTAGGAGAGGCCCGGGTGTTTCTTACCCCAGGGCCCGTGATCGCTCTCTACGGCCCTGCACACACACACACACACACACACACACACACACACGCACATGCGCGCCGGGATAATAAGCTTCACCTCGAAAACTAAAGAAGGCAGTTAAAGAGTACCGGTAGGATATTTACATAAACTGCATTATTCTTTGTTCTGAGTATGATATGACTTAAGGAATGTCGAGGACGTCAGGCCGAGACGTATTCATTAGCCATATTCAACGAGTTCTTTCGTCTGACTCGGAAATAAAGACGAATGTTTTTTTTGTGTTGATTACCTATCTCCTCTTTTATGCTTTCGAAATAATTTTACCTTTTACTGTATGAATGAAATTAATTAAAAATTGGGATTGATAAAAATTCGATTGATTCCATCTAAAAATATCGACGCGCGGATGTCCAGAAGACACAAAACTAGTTTAAATCTAAGGGTGCGATACGCAAATAAGGGCTGAACTACTGTATCGTACTCCAAAATGAAAGATATAGATTAAATTGGAATTTAAGTAAAATATATATATATATATATATATATATATATATATATATATATATATATATATATATATACAGAGAGAGAGATTCATTGTTAGGAATAATACTCTCATTTTGTAGGATGAAGTAAATTTTTCATAGGTTTAATCTTTTGGATCCAATGTTTAGCCAAAAACTTTGATTTGTTAGTTTCTCACGTCGTTCCTAATCGATTTGCTAGACAGTCTATTTTGTCAGCTAATGCATGTTGTTTTATTTGTTTTGTTTAGGGTGATTTTGTTTTAGCTTTATGTGTATTTCTTATGGAAAGAGGAAAACCTCTCCAGTGGTAATGAAAACCTCTCCAGTAATAATGAAAACCTCTCCAGTGATAATGAAAACCTCTCCAGTAATAATGAAAACCTCTCCAGTGATAATGAAAACCTCTCCAGTAATAATTGTTACTATATTCAGATGCAGTTCTTTAATTATTCTTTATCATTACATGGTTATTAAGTTCATCACAAAACTTGCCTTGAGTATGAAGGAACTATAAGTATTCAATAAAGAAACACAATTGTACATAAGTTACTACTGAGACTTTTAGTTGAGAATGGAATCATACGACATAGCTTGCTTTCTGATTTGAAATGCTAAATACGCATAATTTTCTAACTTACATATTAGTTTATATCGAGTTCATTTATCAGACCCACACATGATATCATAGAGGAGTGATTTATATTAATATCTGGCAATGATGGATTATCTCAACAAGTAATCCTTATTACAAACCAATAAGTAATTTTTTCTCAGATCTAACGGTTTTCACTTACAGTTATCGAAAGAAGAGCTTTAGTTTTTATAGTACTGTTCTATGTTTAAGATTTATCATAAGCCCAAGTAAATCTTGATATTCAAAAGTTAGTTTGATGGATTTAAATATCTGGCGGGATTAAAATAATAATGAAAACTTTATTATCCTTTAAACCATACTTTTGAAAATCCATACATATCCAGTGTTACAACAATGGGTGTTGTTTAGAGATATTAAATCGCGCCTTTTTTTTAATACTGTCCTTTAAAAAATGTTTCTAATATTACATTATCACTTGGGCACCAATATCGTACAATCTGTTCAAAACATTTTAATTTGATACGCAAACGATCAATTCCCCTATTGACAGTAGCAGTTGATAATAACATGTTTAATTTCGAAAGATATTTCATAAACTTAAGTAGCACGTGCTCAATAGCATTGGTGCTATGAAATTCCAAACTTTCAAATGCATATGACAGGATGGGAATAATGCATTATCAAATACCTTTTTAAGTTCTCTTGGTTTCAGCGTATGCCTTTACAACAGTCATCTTTTGCAGCTGGCAAGTCATAAAAATAAGTGTCAAAAGTGTATAAAGTAGCCATAACTCCATAGAGTGAGACATAAATCATACTTTTAACCGGAATTCATACTAATTCAAATTAATTGCATCTCATTCAATATTTATTTTTGAACCAATGAACTGAAATTCAATTAGATTCATGAGTTAATTTTTAATTAAGCAGTAAAATGGCTAATATCGGGTCTGCAATAGATTTCTTTTAAAACGAATTATAATTTTACTTGTTCATTAAGTAAGGGCAATATTAAATATATATTCAAACCATCATCCGAGACATTTATATTACATATAATACAAAATCTCTCCTATTGAGGGTGTTTATCCATGTTTCTATCTCTAATGAGGTTAAAATTCAATATTTATAATAAATGATTGAAATTCAAAATTTATAATTAATGATTTAAATTCAACATATATAATAAATGATTGAATTTCAAAATTAATAATAAATGCTTCGTAGCTTATTTAGGTTGACAACAAAACGAATTTTCAAAATGCAAGTTCGTTTTAAACCTTATACAGGTAATACCTTTCCTGTATGTAAGTAGTACAGATGTAGACATAGAATACAGGTAATACCTTTCCTGTATCACCTCTGTCTGCGTTGGTTCGGGTCTAAGATTCGGCGAATGTGGATATATGAGAAAGCTTGCCAGTAGCTTCTCGTGGGTCGGTGGTTCTTTCCGCGGATTTCCCGGTTTCTTCCTCCACCATTAATACTGGCCGCCATGTATAGCCTATCGTGTGCTGAAAAATGGCGTTAAGCCCCACAACAACAACAACAACAACAACAACAACCTTTCCTGTATGTAAGTAGTACAGATGTAGACATAGAATACAGGTAATACCTTTCCTGTATGTAAGTAGCACAGATGTAAACACAGAATACAGGTAATACCTTTCCTGTATGTAAGTAGTACAGATATAGACATAGAATACAGGTAATACCTTTCCTGTATGTAAGTAGTACAGATATAGACATAGAATACAGGTAATACCTTTCCTGTATGTAGCACAGATGTGAACACAGAATACAGGTAATACCTTTCCTGTATGTAAGTAGTACAGATATAGACATCGAATACAGGTAATACCTTTCCTGTATGTAAGTAGTACAGATATAGACATAGAATACAGGTAATACCTTTCCTGTATGTAAGTAGCACAGATGTAAACACAGAATACAGGTAATAACTTTCCTGTATGTAAGTAGCACAGATGTAGACACAGAATACAGGTAATACCTTTCCTGTATGCAAGTAGTACAGATGTAGACATAGAATACAGGTAATACCTTTCCTGTATATAAGTAGCACAGATGTAGACACAGAATACAGGTAATACCTTTCCTGTATGTAAGTAGTACAGATATAGACATAGAATACAGGTAATACCTTTCCTGTATGTAAGTAGTACAGATGTAGACACAGAATACAGGTAATAACTTTCCTGTATGTAAGTAGTACAGATGTAGACATAGAATACAGGTAATACCTTTCCTGTATGTAAGTAGTACAGATGTAGACATAGAATACAGGTAATACCTTTCCTGTATGTAAGTAGTACAGATGTAGACATAGACTACATAACAGCCACTCAATCATCATTGTTTGAATTTAACAAATTTATGAAAATCATTAGATATATTTCGGTCTCCCTTTTCAAGGTTGGTTTATATACTTGATAGTTTTCATATGGATAGAAATGTTAGTTATTATCCACTTTGTTAATTATCTTTGCTATATCTGTAAAATATGTCACTTATAAATGTTGACAATTGCATGGTTGAAAATTGAACCTTGTTCTATCTGCAGCCCATTCCCCCATGCTAATGTTCAGAAATACACTCCTGTTCTTTCATATTTAAATACACTGCTTTTTATTTTGTAAATAGCTGTCTATCATTTTAAAGGGACGCTTCCCTAGACCATAAACTCGGAAAAATTACAGTCGTCGTCATCGACATTATCTTTAGTAACCTGGTGGGGAAAAAGAACTTCCAATGACGTGATAAGCGTATTATATTGACTGTAAAAGTTCGGCAAATAAAGTAAATTATATATCATGTTACAGAAGTCGACTACAGACTAGGAAGTAAAAAACATACCTGAAATAGGTTGGTAATTCCCATGAATCACCATGTCTCAAAACAGTGCACAGAATATGACTCAAGCGATAATTGTAACACTCCATGTTCACCGTTGGCTGTGTGCGTATCGTATAACCATTTTAATATTTATAAGCAGAGAAATTTTTATGTCGCGTGTAAGGAAAATGTCACCAGATGACGCAATTAAAAATCCGATAGTAGCAAATGAAAACATGTACCGCAGACATAAATTTAAAGTGGGTGATAAAGTTAGAATTTCTTTGCCGAAAAAAACATTTGAGAAAGGATTTACTCCAAACTGGAGCGAAGAAGTATTTGTGGTTGATAAAGTACTATTAACAATACCTGTAACATACGCGCTAAAAGATCTAGCGGGGGAACCGATCATTGGTAGTTTTTACGAGCAAGAACTACAAAAAACTGAACAAGACGTATTTGTTATCGAAAAAGTGATTAGGAAAAAAGGCAATAAAAGCCTCGTCAAGTGGCGTGGGTATAGCGATAAATTTAATAGTTGGGTCCCAACCAAACAAATTATGAAATAATGTTTCTGTAGATTTCCTCGTACTTACGTTTGATAGATTTACATTTTACTGGTTTACATAACGATATTAGATATTGTCTGCGATCGTCAGAGATCATCATTAAGTTTAAAATCTTGATAAATATAAAATCGAATTTTATATTTTTTTGTCTGCCTGGAATTTTAATATTTAAAAAAGGTTTGATAAGCTGCCAAAATATTTGTTGTTCGGCAACAGTAAAATTAAATTTTATTATTTTTTTAGCAATGTGATACTTAACATTATATCGTCCAGTTGTTGGTCTGCTGTAATTTTTTCTGTCAGCGACAGTAACTA
This sequence comes from Megalonaias nervosa, assembly GCA_016617855.1. Lineage (NCBI taxonomy): Eukaryota > Metazoa > Mollusca > Bivalvia > Unionida > Unionidae > Megalonaias > Megalonaias nervosa. Next base: position 4,934 of record JAECUM010036942.1, read on the forward strand.
CTTCATCATCGTCGGATTCGTTGTTATACAAAATATCATCTTCGCTATAACTAGCAGATTTGTCTATTATATCACTGGTGATTGTAATTTTGTCTGCGACTTTATTGTTAGTGATTGTATCACTTGCGATTGTATCTTCCGCGTATATTTCAGCAAGTCTTTTCATCAAGTTCATATTATAATATACTTTTATATAATTTATTGTTATAAGATGACCACAGAGATGAAATCTCCTGAGGTAAAATATCAACAAAAAGTTAATATATTAAATTACAACGAACTAGCTGAAGCAGTGAGAAAATGTTTGTCGGGTTATAGTGCATATTCTGTTGACGTTATTGTAATGCCTGGCGAAAATGATAGAATATTACTAACAGCAGCAGAAAAGGATAAACTTAATGATAGTGCAATAATGACGCTAAAATTTGATAAAGATGATATTATAGCGTTTGCTCATCATTGTTTAACCAAAAAGGCGCTTACAAAGATCATCGATCCTATAAGCAAATAAAATCCAAGCATTATGTTTTCTTAAAAAAGCTGATCTTATTATTCCATCAGCAGCAAATTTTACTTCTCTGGGATTAATATCAAAATGTTTTGCCGCAGCTGAAATTGATTTAAAACTGATTTTCTCGTCTTTTTCGAGATTAAGTGAAACAACAGGTTTTGCCCGATATCTAAAATTGGCACTACCACCTCGTCCTTTTCTCACATTTTCCTGCTGGGTAACTAGTTCTAAATTTTCTATTCGATTGACAGTTTTTATGTTATTTATGTGATTAATAACCAAACCATTAGATATAGATCCGTTAAACGTCTCGTAAACAAAACGATGTGATAAATAATTAACTTGATCGGTTAGTGTTCCTCTGAGAGCTGCCATGAGATACCCCATATTATTCATAGAACCAACAACGTTTTTAGTTTTTCTTCTTCGAATAATTCCTTTGTCATTTGCCTCATATAAATCAAATACCGGATGAGGCTGATACTCATCTTGTAAAGATAAGTTTTTAATATTATCGTCGCTAATCGAGCTATTTGCTCTATATACACGTTGTCCTTCTGGAATATCATCGCAGAATAACGTGTAAATAAAATCTTTCTTTAACATTTCAGTCATATCTGTGTCATCACCTTTCACTGAAATTATCATTCCAGCTGGTGTTGGTTTTCCCACAGATTTTCCAGATTTTATGTTAATAACCGAATCTAATGCATTTCCAGCATATAGGTTATACTTCGGATGAACGTAATAATACTCTTGCTCGTTTGCGCTTGTCAGATTTTGTGTCATTATATTATAAGGATTTTTTTATATCTCTAATTGATTGTTCAGCTGGCGTGCAACCTAATGCATTTCCAGCATATAGGTTATACTTGGGGTGATAATACTCTTGCTCGTTTGCGCTTGTCAGATTTTGTGTCATTATATTATAAGGATTTTTTTTTTATCTCTAATTGATTGTTCAACTTGGCGCGCTGTGAGTTATCGATCGAACAACTAATTAGAGATATAATATTACTCTATTATATAGCAATGCTGAAATTGAGAGATATTGCTAAAAAGAGCCTTATGGGAGAACCTGGAAAAATAGCGACTGCCTTTACAGGATTTGACAACAGTTATCGGTTCGATAAACAAATCGTACTGGTAAATTTTACTGCAATAAATCTCTATCATTTGCTAAAGTCAACTGTAAAACGTGAACTTAAAAAACATAAAGGTCTAAGAATATTAGTGCAATATCACGTTATATTTTCAAAGCTACTTGTGACGGAAGAATCGACTGACAAAGAAATTGCAGACCCTTACATTAATGCAAGATCAAGGCGTGTTTTGCTTAGGACTGATCTTTTGTCACTAGCTAATGAAATACACCAAGAAATTTGGAAAAAGATAGAAGAATTTACCGAATCGGGTTCGAGTTGGAAGTTTGAAATTATTACTGAAATTTTATTTCACACAATAAAATATAACGTATTACGCGGTAGTTCGTATACTGACCTACCACAAAAAATAAAAAATAAAAAATGCTGTATAAACGTCAAAAACCCCGATAACAGATGTTTTCAGTAGGCTATTCTTTCTGCGCTATTTCCAGCAGAAAAACACGCTGATCGTGTTGACAAGTATATTAATCACGTATCAAAATTAAATTTTAACGGTATCGACTTTCCAGTTGCAGAAAATCAAATATCAAAGTTTGAAAAGCAAAATAATGTTTCAATAAATGTTTTCGGACTAGATGAAAAAGAAAACGTCTATCCGAGATATATTTCAGAAAAAGCTTCACAATCAACGATAAACTTGCTGTTTTATAAGAACCATTACGTTTGGATTAAAAACTTTAATAGACTAGTTAGCGGACAGTATAATAAACGAAATAAAAAAACGTTCTTTTGTTATCGCTGCTTGCACGGTTGTAATGACAATGAAAAATTACAAAAGCATTTGCAGTACTGTAGTGATGTACAACGAATAACAATGCCGTCCAAAGAAAATAGTTTACTGCAGTTTGTCAATTACAATCACAAACTAAAAATTCCTTTCGTTATGTACGCTGATTTCGAATGCTTACTTCAGCCTGTACTTGGCGTAGAAAGTAATCCTAACCAATCGAGTACAAGAAAAACTCAAAATCATGTTCCATGCGGAGTAGCGTACAAGATAGTTTGTTGTGCTGATTCGAGATTATCCAAACCAATTAAATTATATCGTGGTAAAAATCCCGCTGTTTGGCTTCTCAAGCAGTTAATTGGCGAAGTTGATAATATATTTTATCGTTTAAAAAGAATAACTCCAATGATAAAACTGACATCTCAAGAAGAATCTGATCACGAGCAAGCGGAATTTTGTCATATTTGTGAAAAAGCTTTTGACTCGCCTGATAACAAAAAAGTACGTGACCATTGTCATTTGACTGGGTAATATCGTGGAGCGGCTCATGATAGGTGTAATTTAAGGTTTCACGCCCCAGATTTTATTCCAATTGTTCTTCACAACTTCCGAGGATATGATAGCCATATTATCGTAGAAGCTTTTAGTGATCCCGACATAATATCTCGTTTAAAACTTGATAACGTAATCAAATGCATTCCAAATAATTTTGAAAAGTATATGTCAGTTACTTTAGGTAAGTTGCGTTTTATTGACAGCCTACAGTTTATGGCGGCATCATTGGATGAGCTGGTAAAAGGTTGTAGCGAGTTTGATAACCTACGAGACTGTTTTAGAGATAAATATAATCTACTGACTAAAAAAGGAGTATTTCCGTACGAGTACCTCGATGATTGGAGTAAATTTGATGAAACGTCTTTACCTAGCAAAGAAAAATTTAATTCGCAGCTTACAAATGAAAATATCACAGATGACGAGTACAAATATACACAAGATATTTAGAATAGATTTAACTGCACAACATTTGGCGATTATCATGATTTATATTTGAAAACCGACGTGTTATTGTTAGCAGATGTTTTTGAAAGTTTTCGAAAAGTGAGCTCTAACAATTATGGACTAGATCCTTGTTGGTAATATTCTGCTCCCGGGCTGTCACGGGACGCTCTGTTAAAGTTTAGTAAGGTAAGGTTAGAATTACTGACTGAATTTGATATGTTCAATTTTATCGAAAAAGGTATCCGAGGCGGTATTAGCGTTATAACAAAGAAATATGCCGAAGCAAACAACAAATACTTGAAAGAGTACAATCCTAAACTTCCTTCGAAGTATATAATTTATTTAGATTGTAATAATTTGTATGGTTATTCTATGGCAGAACCAATGCCTTTTGGTGGATTTCGTTGGATTACGGCTGAACAATTTCTATCGGAGACAGAAAAGAAGATACCTGATGATGTTTCGTATTTCGTTGAAGTTGATCTCGATTATCCAACTTGGCTACACAATTTACACAACGATTATCCTTTCTGTGCGGAATCAAGGATCATTAATTATAGTATGTTATCTCAAGAACAACAAGCGACAGCATCACCAAGACAAAATTCTATGGTAAAAAAACTAGTACCAAATTTACTCAATAAGCGAAATTATGTTTTGCATTATAAAGTTTTAAAACAAGCAGTAGATGCTGGTCTTGTGTTGAGGAAAGTTCATAGAGTTTTAAAGTTTAATCAGTCGCCGTGGATGAGAGGTTATATTAACTCGAACACTTCGAGAAGAGCTGTGACGAAAACTGATTTTGAAAAAAACTTCTTTAAGCTTATGAACAATTCCGTTTTTGGTAAGACGATGGAAAATATTAGAAAATGGGTAAATATCGAGCTAATTAATGATATCAATCGCAGAAATAAACTTGCGACAGATCATGATTTTGTTAGTATGAAAATTTTTAATGAAAATCTTGTCGCGATACAAAGAAGAAAAACAAATCTAAAACTAAACAAGCCGATTTACGTTGGAGCCTCTGTGTTAGATTTATCGAAGTGGCTGATGTACGATTTTCACTATAATTTTGTTAAAAATCAGTGGCCGTCAAGTAGACTATTTTTTACTGACACCGACTCGCTCGTGTATGAAATTGAATGTGAGGACGTCTATCAGGATATATATGATAATCGACATCTGTTTGATCTTTCCGATTATCCTCGTGACAGTAAATTTTATGATGACACAAAAAAAGGTTATTGGTAAGTTTAAAGATGAAATGAACTCGAGCATCATCAAATATTTTATCGGATTGCGCAGTAAAATGTATGCGGTATTGTTAGATAATAATAAAATAACGAAAAAAGCAAAGGTCTGCCTCGCGATTTTGTTAAAAAGTTTATGAAATTTGATGATAACAAGTACGCTCTTGACGGCGGCGTTAGTTTAATAAGAGCAATGGCTATTCGAACGAAACTTCACAAACTCGAAACAGATGTCATCATCAAACGCGGTTTAAGTAATTTTGATGACAAACGTTATTGTGAAAATGGAGTAGATACATTTGCACTTGGGTACTGTCACGATGATAGATCTATACTTGACATCATATTCGACGGCTAGGGTATGAAATTTTATCTAAACTTTAGAAATAATGTTTGAAAATTTGACAGTGACAAATAGCTACAATAGCAAGATCAAATATCTGATGATGGACGGCAAACAGTTGACAGTTGAAGTTAATAATGAAATATCAGGTATATGTTTTACCGCAGTTCGTGACAAGCTAAAACTTTCGCTTATCAGATCTGATGACAGCGAGTATTTCAATTAACTTGAACAATTGAGTCAGAAGTTATCAGAAAAATTTAAAAACTTTCATGACCCGATAAGTAAACAAAAATATACTAAACTTACCATCGATCTCGATCGGTCAAAAGTATATTTTATCGACAAATTATATCCTCTTAACAAATCACAAATAAAAGATTTATTTGAGTCTCGTCGCTGTGTGAGCGGTAAAGTAAAATTCTGTCTCTATTATCGTGATAATGAAATATTTCTAGTATCAACAGTTGAAACATTGATCATTGGTGACGAGGTATGAACAATGAAAATAATGTTTGAAAATTTTCACTTACCTGTTCGCTCGGTGAATATGTCCTCTTGAAGTGCAGCAGTGCAATGGCTAGAAGAAAAATTCTCACCGCCTTTTATAATGCTGCTCTGGAAAACCCGTTTGGAAATTCCCTATCTTTTACCTGATCTAAAACATTCTAGAAAATCACGTGATTGATTCATTCTGGAAATTCCCTATCTTCTGCCTGATTCTAGAACATTCTAGAAATTCCACTGGAAATTCCCTATCTTTTGCATGATTTGAAAACAATTATCGAAAAAGTATGATAATGATAGGGTATGCAATTTGTGTGAACTTTATAAATAATCCTACAAATGAAATTTTGTGTGAACTTTATAAATAATATTGGTGAAATCTTCAGTAGTAAGGGAAAAGGCTGGTTATGGATCAGAGATCCTAAAATGGCTCCAAACAAATACGGATCGGGGGGTGGTGGTGGTGGTGGGCTCGATTCGTATTTGTTTGGGGGTGTTTTAGGAGTCTCTGGGCCAGAACCAGCCTTTTCCCTTACTACTTTTTTGTCATAACCTTCTTCTCATTTCTTGCTATGAGAGGAAAGTACTCATAACTTAAGAAATGACTTGCCATTGGTGAGAGAGAGAGAGAGAGAGAGAGAGAGAGAGAGAGAGAGAGAGTTCAGGCTCTCTTAACAAAAGGGTGTCACTCCTAACGGTGTAGATACGGTTACATGCTGAGAGGTACGGTATCGATGTAAGAAAAGATAGTCTCCTGATTCTTCGATGAACGAACTGATTTTGCGCTAGCCTGCTCTCAATTTACATGCAATTTTGAACGTATGCTCATGGCCAAATACGTCTAGTTCCTTGCGCTCGTTCGTTTCGAATCAGCATGAGGCTCTTGTCTCTTCTTCACTGAAACCATCTGCGTTTGAGTACGTCATCAGACAGACAATTCTGCCTCATCGGCTTATTCTTTTCAGGAAACGCGTGAATCTTCTAACTTACTCAATCAGGGGAAGTTTTAGGAATTCGCTTGTTCAGCAACTTACACAACTTACCGAGTGTAAATTATGCTGACTTTTGTATACAAGAGAAATGTATAGTACAAGAGGGTGCACTTGCTTGTAAGGGCGCAATGTTTATTAAAATAGTATACAGTTGTAATACAAAAATAAATAAAATTACTCTCAATGTATTTTAGTGGGAAATTACTTTCAATATAAGTTAATGAAAAATTACTTTTAATACAATATAGAGAAAATTTCAATCTTATTAGTTTTACTCAAAAATTCTGTCCTAAAAGTATTATTACCCTTTCTTCTCGTGCTTTCAAATTCAACTTTCATAACTGATGTACCCTTCCTGAATTTCTTTTCCGCTTAAGGAATGGTTGGCATGATATGTATCAATGTACCAATAAAATATTAAAATGAAACTACTGGCTGAATAAGGAGACAACTAAATCCTATTATAAGATAAGTGAGAGAAGCACAACATGTGTGTGCTATATCAGTGCAGCCATATTGCAAAGAGGCACTTCCAGTTTTGTCGCTGCATAACCCCATAAGCAAGATTATACTAATTACTGCTGTTCCCCTAAACGAATTCATTTTTCAAAATAATATTTGATTCATCAATACACATTGCATGTATCTAATTTTATAATTCCGGAATATTTCGCTGATGTGAGAAAATAAGGCCAAAAAATATCGTAACTATCGTACTGGTTTTAAAATTAAAGTAGGTAGGTAGGTTTTTTTTTTTTTTTAAAAACATTATATATATTGTGTTGATTTGTATTTATGATGAACTAAGTGCTTCAAGTACTGGGCAAGGCCAGTTCCGTTAGATGCACCAATAAATTTTCAAGAGATTTCTTTTTAATTTGAAATTCTTTTCTTAAACATACATTATAATGACTAGTATATATAATGTGCTAAGTGCTTCAAGTACTAGGCAAAATCGGCACAAGTACATGCTCAAATAAAGTTTTGGAATTTTTTATAATGTACTAAGCACTTCAAACGCTAGACAAAACGAGCTCAATTAATTCCACAAATTAAGTTAGATTTTTTAAAAAAAATTAACTTTTGTTTTACCCAGGGGAAAACAGTGCTAGTGTAGGCGCAGAAAAAAAAGACTGTCTACAGATCAGAAACGAACATGCTTCTTATTTCTGCTAAATGTCTCGGAATCAAGAATAGCCAGCTTAGGACTTGTATTGTAGCAATGCATCAGCCCTGGAATTGTTGGGTCTATTAGCTAGAGTAGGACTTTCTATGTTATGGTATGTTAAATTAAAAGTCCAGATGTGTCATTTCAAGACATGCAGCGACAGTAAACAGCACGTTACACTCAAAAGTTTCTGAAGTTTACTTAACTTCAATACTCTGGCCCTCTCAGTATTACAGAATGACGCATCAGCTCTAACACCCAGCTGACACAACCAATCATATGCATTATAAAATTATATTTCACGGAATAATTTTTTTTTTTTATGAGCTTTAAAATCTAGGGAAGCTAGTTTATCATCAAGCTAGTGAAGCCGTTTGATCAACCATAGCTGTCATTTCTCATACTCGAAATTTATCAGTTCTTTGTTTACGTCCACATCACTAAAATCATCTGAATCTGATAATTTATAAAAACTCATTGTTGCCTACATCAATATCAGAGCCTTTACCTTAGTTAATGAAGCTTTCATAGTAGTGATACTAATCGTGCAAATTCCAGAAAGTGCTGAATGAAATCATCGGCCTCCATTTTGGAGAGTGGAAAATCCGACTCACTTTAAATACCAGGTTACGACTGGAGCTTAAACACTGACCACGTGATCTGACGCAATGGTCCTTCACATCGATAAGTGCAGTATCTAATATAGGACTTTCCCTGAATGTGGCTCTACGAAAACCAGCTCAAAGTGGCCGATCTTTACAGCAGACGTCCAAACACACTTCCATGAGAATGTTGTAGATGCGTCTATACCCATACGAATCGGGTAGAGGCGTCTAAAGGCTTTTCCATGAGAATGGGGTAGAGGCGTCCAAAGGCGCTTACATGAGGTAATTGGCTGAGACAAACTGACGTTATTTAATTCTGAGATCAGGTTTTTCAGTATTACTTCATACGTGAGTCATGACATTTAATGGGAAAGAAATCGTACCTCAGTATTCGAATTTATTGGCAGAAACTGTGCAGAGCCTCGTGATTTGTTTATTTTGCATTAGAGTTGATTGTTGATTCTGTTAATCCATATATTTCTTCAACAGATGGTTGTACTGAGTCAATGGTTTTGTTAAAATAATTCGTACACCATTTTGCTTGTTCTTTATATACGTTACTGTTTCTTAGTTATCAGGAAACCTATGCTGTATAAATTATGAAGCATATATTAACATTATGCTGATAGTGAAGACAAAGTAACCTCTGTCACAGATTTTGTTCTCATTTCATCATTTTCATATTTGTCTAGTGAAAAACTCTGCTCAAACTGTGATTAACACAAACCATTGCAAGTTTAGAAGCTTAAAACAACACTTGTGGCCATTTTATCTTTTAATATTGGTTTAGGAAGGAAATCTTTGTTCACAGAAAAAAAAATGGGATTCTAATTATACTTTGAAGCATAAATTGTTCCTACATTCTGTATTCATACCAGCTCCGAGGACGTTTTGAGAACCACTTGTTGGCAAATGGTTTGTACCGGTTCTTACAAATTAGAAATATGTTTACTTTTTTTCAAACCTTAGTAAGGCGGAAAAAAGCGATTTTATTATAAATGCAAATTCGTTAAAAAGTCCTTTTTATTTTTCTAATTATTTCATCGGTAATATCAGCTTTATGGTGACAGTTGCTAACCGATTTTTTTGTTTTTTTTAGTTTATCAACGATAAACGAAGAGTTCGCTGAAAACAGGAAACGGAAGTCAGTATGCCAATCGGCACACCTCGAAGGAATGCGTGGACTCTTTCAGTATGGATGCACGGAACGGCCAAGTTGTGCCGATGTTTGGTCCTTACATTCAATACATTTTTCCTAATAAAGTCCTTACAATGTCCTTACCAAGTGTTTTCATAAATTGGTGTCAACCATGTAGCAACGATGCATGTTCTCCATGTTGATAGTAGCCACATAAGTCAAAGCATGTTATGAATTATCCGAAGTCGTATTCCGAAAATTGATGCAGATAGATTAGCACATTAGGATACATTCTAATATGGCAAGATCAGCTTCTGAGAGTGAAATGAATGAATTAGCAAATATATAAAATGTGAAAAAAGTTACCGGCTCTTTTGTTTTACAATTTTTGGAGAGGTGCACATCTGAAGTAAGGCCATGCTGTATACTCTATAAGCCATATTACAACCATCAATCATACAACAAAATAAAGGGAATTAAAGGTTCTTTGAACAGTACCTAAGGTATACAAGGTCTTTTTTTTAAATGGCAAGTATAACCAGTGAGAAAACCAGGGGAAACACTTTTTGTTTAAAATTCTAACCTTATGCAAAATAGGAAAATGTTGAGCACCATGCACCGAGTCAGATTGAAGTTCAGCCTCATCTAAGCCGCGCAAGCGGGGACATATCCCCGGGGCCCGGGCCAATAAGGGGGCCCGGCCGAACAACACTTTTTAATTCTATAAAAGAAACATCTTGTTTGAACAAGAACTAGGAGAGGCCCGAGTGTTTCTTACCCGAGGGCCCTTGATCGCTCTCTACGGCTCTGCATATCTCAAATCTAATCCAGAAGAAAAGCAACTGGATGAACTTGAATTCCGCCTGAACAACATTAGAGGTGACGACCTGCTAGTGGCTAAAAACGAAATTCAAAACAATAGGGTTGACGCCTTCTTTAAGGCTATTGGCATCAAAGAAAGACTTATATTTGCCTAATTTGGGGTGCATGATAAAGGAATGTTGGAATTCTGTAGGTATGATATCCCTCTCAAAGATATGCGCGGGGAGAGGGAGTGTTAAACCGCACCCCCTTCTCATACTATAATATGACAATAGCACAGAGATATATTACAAAACCTAGACGTGCAGAGGCCACCACATTGGCCAAGGTTAAGCAGAAATGAATTGCAAAAGTTGTGAAAGACGCGAGATGAAATCCAGGCCGAAAACTTGAAAGATAAAACCCCACCGCAATGCCACCCACGGAAAATGCTGCTTTACTTGTTTAGCGCTTTCGATTTCTTACAACGTCTGAATTGTCTTCATCGAGGCGTTTCTTGCTCTTGGTCCAACATCTACTCGTGTGTGGAATCCCACCTCTTTATTCCTCGGCTCCTAAGACTGTTGCGCTGTGCTTTGCTCAAACATTTGTCATGGTATATTGTCAGCGTTGACCTTAACATTGGCTTCGACCACCATGTTGACTCTCACCTCCTGAACACTCTTGCTATACCCCACATATATGCCAACCTTAAACTCCGTATCAGACATGATCTTGTAAAATAAAACGCTCCGAAAACGTAGTCTAGCTTAGTTTTAGTCTTTGTGATTGTTTCCTAGTAATAAGCTATCGACCATGTGATGTCCGGTGATTTCTGTGCTCACGATTCAGATATACTCATTTTAAATATCGAATGCATTGCCTAATAAGATGATCGAGAAAGGAAGCCATTGAGGCGTCTCCAGCTTGAAGTATGCTAACCCATTTTTGATTGCTCTGTCCTCGTCCTGAGCAAAATATGAAGTGCTGTGCTGCTGGACTCCGCCTCCACCCCCCACCCCCACAGTCGATTTTAAATTTAGTGGGGTCTGTCAGGTAGGCGTAGGCAGGCCTTCCCATATACCCTGGCAGTTCCATTGGGCTGGACCCCTTATGATATGACTGATGTACATCTTGCCCAGGCTGTTGTTTATGCCTTGCTTTATCAGCCAGTCGTCCCCTCCACTTGCGATAAAGTTATTCCAAATGGACTCATATTCTTTCGTATCAGTTTCTTTTTTTCTTGTTTTGCCTGGAGTGGTAGACTTAATCTGATTGAAAACTTTCCTCACCTGCGAGTTAACATGCAAGCAGTAGAAGCGTAGCACCAAAGCTGCTAACCTTGATGTTCCGTCTGGAATGATTGGCAACAGGTGGTTGTAAACGCTGACGCCGAAGCCAATATTCGTATCCAGTACATTACATCATAAATCATCTCATAGTCTGCATTTCCTGTGCTCCAATGGTTATAAACCCCTTCTGATCCCGACATGGGACAGTGAGTCTGGCAATATGTGGTCCCAAACCCTGACCCCGCAACCGGTGATCGCGCAGTGGTCCTCTGGTGAATCCATTTAGATTGTTCCAGACAGATTCGTTTATTTACTTACGGCCAGCAACTTGGACCGTTGCCTCTGCTAATTGCGTACATGTTTTAATTCAACTCGATCTGATTTGCTAGGTCGAAACACAAGGAATTCCTGGGGGTAAGTCCAACCTGTTTTTTATCCATTACCCAAAAGGGTCTGAAGTGCAAGTAATTATTTGTGTCTGTATGTGTATATAACCAATCTTTCACGACCAGGACGACAATCAACTTTCCTACGGGAAGAATGAAATAATAAGGTTTACAGTTGTACACAACTAAATAAAAGAAAACTTCAGTCCACGTGCGGGGCTTGACCACACAATAGCTAGAACTTAGATTCGGTTTCCAACATATACTGTCATGTCCAACAACTAACAAATAACTTACAAAAAACTGCTAATATCAACAATAGCTATCTTGACTAACAAGCCACTTAAAGTCAGCCTGTACAAACAAGAAAACCTTAATTTTGAACAAAATGTGTCAGTCTGTGTCCTCAAGTGCGAAGAATACCATCTAATTTCAAAACCATATATTCTTCACATTGGGTGAAGGTCAAATCACTTTACCGTGGATTTCAGTACTATAGGGAATTCTCTGGCGTGATAACACAGACAGCTCTAAATTTCCTTAGGGTCAAACACCCCTTATAAACTGACTATAATATCGGTTATACTAAATGATGTCATCCATTTTTCATGTGCCCTGAGTTTTCAAACAACAATTTGTTTTATGCTAATCCATGAATTACAGGATTTTCAGAGAGAAATAATCTTGATATTTCACTGGAGTGAAAAACATTTATTTTCAGTGGCCGTCAGTAGACAAGGATAACATTATAACCATTACAATCGAAGTTATTCTTAAACGCTTACGTAGCCTAGCGGTGAATGTGGTTACCTGTCCCTTAATGTGACTTGAATTCAAATTTAAGAGGCGTTAATTATTATTTTTTCTTAATAAGCTATCTTACTTTGAATTGGGTTGGAGAATTATGCTACTATTTCTATTTTCTGTGTGATTAATCACAAAACGCGGAAGAACATAAATATTGCTTTAAATATTTTAGCGCACATAATTCTCTGTATATACTAAATATTTACCTGCGTTTTAATCACATAAAAAGAGTATTAATCTTGCATGCTTTAGCTAATAATGCATATGTAGGAAAATAAAGAAACTTTTGATACGATCAGAACCAACGTGAGTATGATTGTATACTCATTACTATTTTGAGGGCATTGTAATCCTAGTTTTGCCTGAATAAGTAACGTGCAGGTGGTTGTATACTCATTTATATTCGGTGCGCATAGCAAAATCCCGACTTTACCTGGATGATTGTATATCAACAGTCAATGATTATTCAAGTAAACTATCTGCTACGAGGTAAACCATTTATTGTGAGTAGACATAAACTGAGGTTTGGGATTTATTTAGGTTACTGGGGCTCTCCACTGCGATGCTGCATACAACCATTAATCCTGCTGCTTTCCCACCTCCTCATTGCTCACCTCCTCTCTCAGCTTCTTCGGCTCCTCCCTCGTCTGCATTTTCAGCGACTCTCCCAGCACAGCCAGCGCCGTACCCCAGGTGCTGCATCATCTTCAATTTCAGCTTCTTCAGCTCCTCATCTCTTGCCTGATTTGCTCCACCTCCTCTTCCACCCGATCATTCAGCTCCAACTTTATCTTCTTCTGCTATACGACAGTGAACCCACTGGTCAGTTCGTGCAATCCATCCTCATATCCACTTTGAGTCATCTGCCCACTGCAAAGTAACTCATATGAAACTGTGATGCAGATGCTGATATGTAGATTATATAGATATATAGCTGCTATTTAAGGTTTTGGTCTCTCTTGATCTTAAATATAGCTTTATATATGCACTCCCATTTTTATAATAGAGCGGTTTAAACGAACAACCCTATTTTGCGTCCAATTCTGTACTTTCAGGAGTACCTCATGGAGAACGTTGGCTGCCACACGGGCTGTCGCCCTTGCTGCGTATGGCCTTCTGATCTGCTAGAGGAGGTCATGATGACATATAATATTCTCTCTCTCTCTCTCTCTCTCTCTCTCTCTCTCTCTCTCTCTCTCTCTCTCTCTCTGTTGGCCTTTCTCTTGACAAGATCCACTGAGCAATACATCCTTTATTTCACTGAAATAGCAATAAAAACCTTAAAAAGAAATTTAAATATGCCAATTTAATTTTGAGATTTTACATTTCTACAATATACAAAAATCGCTAGAATATCTAGTCACATATTAGATTTGTATGATTGAAAAATTATTAGTTTCCAACTATTTTTCAAAATTACATACACGTTACAAGCTTGGCAAGCGCATAGACAAGGCCCCGCCCCGAGTAGCCACTAGTTCATAAGTATGCGTTGAAATAATCCTGGACATTCACATTCAGGTTATTGAGTAATTCAGTATACGACTGAACAATTAAATCACAAACATAAATATCGATCGCATTTGCATTTTTTAAAAACATATATTATTGCAGCCACGTTAAAATCTATTACCAATAATGTTACGTCAAAACCACTAACATTTTCATTCACAAATGCTTCTATTTTTAGCTGCGTATCCTACTAACGTTTCAGAATTTAATGAAGTTTAGCATATAGTTTAGTAAACAATTAGATGCGAACACAAAATGGCTGGATTTAACTGGCTCTCCACCAGACACACTAAATAAAATTATCGCTTGAAACATTAAATAAACGTTGTTACGATACGCACATTTGCCAACAATGATATTATGACCATTTCGAAATATGGAACAAGAGTAATTTCAAAATCAATGTTGCAGTGCAAGAATTTATTCCTACTAAATAATTTATAGGAATTTGACCAAAACTGAATCACGAACACAAAACAACAAAGCATCTGTACCGACGCATCAAAGTGGTTTGGCCTAAGAGCTATAAAATGCAAATCTGCATTCCTAGCATCCAATTATATTTGTTTTTTTAATATAATAATTCACATCAAAGAGTCAAAACGTGAACAAGCAGGAGACTGCAGGAACACACGATAACTGATATGTCGATTATAAGTCATGAATTAAGTCAAAAGTAAATCATAGTGGTTCATTGATACGATTCATTGATACCATTGATTGATACAATTGATTGATACGTTTCATTGACACCATTGATTGATACGATTCATTGATACCATTGATTGATATGATTCATTGATAACATTGATTGATAAGATTCAAACAGTTTAGAAAATAAAGATTTAAAGATGCAAAATATTAGAACAGAGGAGCAAGACACAATTTGGTCACTTTGTTATATAAAGCACCCTGTCACATTACATTTGTCTTGCCCCGCCTCTCTGTCTGTCTGTCTGTCTATCTCAGAATACACACAAGTACGTCAGTTTCTTGTGTGACGATTTTTAAAATGTTGGTTAACATTTAATTTGGCTCAATATTTAAAAACTGTATCTTTCAAACCATTTTCCAATGTGGAGGAAGTTAGGAGGGTGTTGAGTGAATGTTCTCTCCTCACCCCTTTTCTCAGAATACACACATGTACGCTAGTGTCTTGTATAACGATTTCAAAAGTTCCTGAAATTTATGTTTTTACTCCATAGTTACAAATTTTACTTTTCAAACCGCCATCCAGTAGGAGGCTAGGGTTGACTGAGGGTTCTCCCTCCCCCTCTCTCTCTTCTATCTCACCGCTCCGGCGGCCTAAGAGGTTAGAGCGTCCGCTTCGAATTTGGTAGTTCGAGGGTTCGAACCCCGAGCGAGTCATACCAAAGACTTATAAAAATAGTACTCACAGCTGCCTTGCTAGGCGTTCAGAATTAAGAGGTTAGTGTTAGGATTGGTCGGTCTGGCGTCAGCTCGTGAAACTTAGAAACGGGTATGTGGAACTCTAGAAATCACAATTATCAGCGCCAAGAACTCTTGGGGCATCTATGTAACATTTTCTCCTCTGCTTGAGTCATGTGTAGGCCAACTAGTCAATTAAACATTCCTTCAATTCAATGACGAGCGCCTTAGACCTCTCGGCCGCCCGCGTTATGTTATAAAAAGTTATAATTGAGCTATTTTTTTGGTGGATTATACAATTAACGCAATAACCAATTAAACATTGTATTAAGGAAACGTGATAACAACATTTTACATACCCCTTGGTCAATACTGAAATAGTTGCTTAATGTACATAATACTGCAAAATAACCAGGAAGTGGCATGTATTGAATGTATGCTATAACTGTAGGTAACAAATTCTATTCAAATTTAAATTCCATTCATCACCAGTGAAGCGCGTAAAATTTTCATCTCAGGGTCTGCGTGTTCTTACATTTGTATCCATAAAGACTTGCAATGACAGGAAGTGAAGACGCCGGAAAATGGTAAGATATAATGAATGTAACAGCATAAAATGTGAATTATTATTAAACAGTATTTTTATCAGATGTCTAGTGAACGTGTATTTTTATCAGACTCCAGTACACGCGTGTTCTCATCAGACTCCAGTACACGCGTGTTCTTATTAGACGTTCAGTACACGCGTGTTCTTATCAGACGTCCATTGCACTCGTGTTCATGTGTTGAATGTTCTTTGGTGCTTCATGGGTAAACATACTTTAGGTTTTTTTAATTGCGCGACTCGTTGCCTCTTTTTTGAGGCGGTAGTTGATTATTGGTGATTGATCATTAGCCTAAGGAAAGGTGCCAAATTTGACTAGGAAAGACTCACTGATGATGTTTTATTATTATTGGTATTATTTGCTGCTTCTTGAGTGCATGTTTGCTGATCTTTCATTGGAGATATTGTGGCTTGCTGTGGTGTCATCAGAGATCATGGAAATGTTTGTAGTGTTCTTGCCTTTTCAACGGGCGACACTTTCCAAACTAATGATGATGATAATAAAGATTGCATAGTTAAAACCGGTACTGATTACACAATACCATCAGGTGATGATAATAATGATTGCACAGTTAAAATAGGTAATGGTAACACAGTATCATCAAGTAATGATAATAATAATTGCACAATTAAAACAGGTACTGGTAATACAATACCATCAGGTAATGATTACAAAAGTAGGTCATAATCATCGCATCCTCACACAGATAGGCGTGTAGGTTCAATATACAATCATACATGGATATGCCACATTTAAATCACGCTTTGATATTAAGCACTGCATGCTGCTAAATAGAGCGTCCGCCTCGGATGCGGGAGGTGACGGTTCTATCCCCGGCCGAACCATACCAAAGACTTACGAAAATGGCACTGTCAGCTGCCTCGCTAGGCGCTAAGCATTGAGAGGTTATTGTTAGGACTGGTCGGCCTGGTGTCAGGATAATGTGACTGGGTGGGACATGATGCTACATGTCTGCGGCATGATGCCACAGTGCTAGACATCACTCTAAACTGTCACACTGAAGAAACCGTAGCGAAATGACTGAAAAATTGTAAAATCCAAATCCCTCTCTCTCTCTCTCTCACACACACACACACACACACACACACACACACACACACACACACGGCCGAAAAGGCGGGGGGGGGGGGCAACCCGGGGTCGAACAACACTTTTTAATTCTATAAAAAGAAAAATTTTGTTTAAACAAGAACCAAGAGAGGCCCGGGTGTTTCTTACCCCAGGGCCCATGATCGCTCTCTACGGCCTTTTACACACACACACACACACACACACACACATACACACACACACACCGCGCCGGGATAATAAGCTTCACCTCGAAAACTAAAGAAGGCAGTTAAAGAGTACCGATAGGATATTTACATAAACTGCATAATTCTTTGTTCTGAGTATGATATGACTTAAGGAATGTCGAGGACGTCAGGCAGAGACATATTCATTAGCCATATTCAACGAGTTCTTTCGTCTGACTCGGAAATCAACACGAATGTCTTTTTGTGTTGATTACATACCTCCTCTTTTATGCTTTCGAAATAATTTTACATTTTACTGTATGAATGAAATTAATTAAAAATTGGGATTGATAAAAATTCGATTGATTGCATCTAAAAATATCGACGCGCGGATGTCCAGAAGACACAAAACTAGTTT
>JAECUM010036943.1:0-19050 GCA_016617855.1 Megalonaias nervosa
GAACCATCAAGAGGTAATTAAAATATTTTAATATCTTTATAGTTGATCTAAGTCATTATTCTGCTTTAATTAACATTAATACCGACCATAAAATTCTCTCTCTCTCTCTCTCTCTCTCTCTCTCTCTCTCTCTCTCTCTCTCTCTCCTTTTGCTTTGGACGGTTTGACTTAACTTTACTATCATTCATAGGTCCAGAGACACAAGAGAAAATCCCCAACGCTCGTATTTCGTGGAGAGAGGAGGGGGCGCCATCTGGACATTTTCATATTTAATTAATAGTACTCGATTTTTAGAATATTATAATAGGTTTAAAAAACAACAACAACAACAATAAAACATTAAATACGTTACAAACAAAACAAAACATGCATATAAAGCAGACTGATGGAACCATAAGTAGTAATATGTGAGAATGAGACCCAAATATGACACCTGAGACCCAAACGGGAAATCTTATGTTAAATGGATCTACAGGTTTAAAATGCGAATGGTAGTATAGTGTTACAAGTGGCTGACCTCAACTTGGGGGACATAGTAACAGTGTTCGAATTGACCAAGATATGGTACTTGAGACCCAAACAGAAAATCCTATTTGTATTGATACTATAGTTTTAACATGGGAATGGTATTATAGACCCAGTGTTGAAATTATTGGGGGCAGTTCGGAAACTTGGGGGCAATTGGGCCTAATGAAGGCAGTTGGATCTATTGGGGGCAGTTAGGTCTATTGGGGACAAACGGGTGACAAACACAGACACACAACATAGAGACAAAATAAATTTTTGGCAATAGTGAAAATAGTATCTTTTCTTGGCAAATGGGTGGCCCTGAAAAGGACCGTTTAAGTTTTGTTAACCAAAGAGAGTGTGCCTACTTCGCATCCAATCTGCTTAAATTCAGATCTCAACTGTTATCATGTAGGACGGCGAAGATCTGATTTTAATCATATGGACTTCCCATCTCACTGATCTTCTTTATCTCAAACTTCGTCTCACAGTGGGACCTACAGCAAGACTCTCTTCAGACAGCAGTGCCTCGCCATATAAATCCTTCTCTTTCAAATAGCTGTGTCTGTAATCTTGGTGATAGTCCATTATGATTTCATACACATCAGATAGTTCGAGTTGAACAGCATCCATGCTTGTTAACATGGTATACAGCTTGGACTTTTCAATTGTCAACATTCCATGCATATTGATCGAGGTTAAGAACAGATGAAACCATGAGACGAGTCGCTTGTATTTATAGTCTAAGTTTGGATCAAAACGGATTGAAATGTTTCACCAATCCATAGTCTCGTTCCAAAATTTAGGCAGAGCGAAGAATCTCTCTTTAAATCAGAAGAGAGTGAGTGCCGCCTTACGTTATATCCAGTTGAGGCAGCGTTGGTGCGCAATGAATAAATGCGACACAGTTTGAGTATGGCTGAAACTAGGAAGACGATAAATTTGGGGTGAATTAGGTGGATATGAGGAGTGATGGCATGACGACTATGAAAGTCACGGTCATGCTTCCAGAACAGGATGATTTTAATTTAGTGCATTTTTTGTTTTTTGTTCGTTTTCGCGAAAATCTTTACCAGCACCGGTACTTCACCGCCTTCTCCCTCGTTACCTTAGGTAGACGAGTTTAGACAGAGAATGAAGGAAGAATTGGAGAAAATTTGAAATAAGAAAAAGCAGAACAGTTATTTGTCATTCAACAAGAGCAAGAAGAGGAAGAAGAAGAAGAAGAAGAAGAAGAAGAAGAAGAAGAAAGGAATAGGGCAGAAGAATAACGCTTAAAAACAACCGTTGTGTGTGCTACAAGACATTTTGAAAGGGTTAAGGTATTTGAGACAAATATCTCAGACTTCTTGAATTCTACCAAAGAAAAGGAGATGTTCACGTGCAAGACACTCCAACCCAACCATCACTACATCGAGGATCACTACCACTGGGATACCATCAGCAGCAGTGACTACCAAAGCATCCACAGTAGCTGGAGATGAAGTAGAATTTGGTTGAAGTAAGTGCTTAAGAAAGTTACGGATGGTCGTGTCAGTTCCATGTGTTTGTCAACTATAAAAACTCCTATGGTCTTTTAATGGCCAACAACATCTCTCGAAAAAGATACTGCTCAAAGATTGTCAAATCAAGTAAAATATAAAACCTTTACTTGCATTTTTTGACGGGAATGGAGTTATCTTCATTTTCGGAAGAGCTTTCATCTTTCTCCACTTCCTCTTGCTTCTTTTGTTTGTTATCTTCTTTCATAGGGCACTCTGAGGACCAAGGTCATTTCTCCTGACAATGATAAAAGATATCTGGACCTCTATCTCTCATTTCTCCTGTCTATCCTTTGCTTTGAAACTGTGGATATTCCGGAGCCCAATATCCTTTCTCTTGACAGATGCAGCAAGTACCTTAAATTTTATCTCGAGAGGAGAAGTAGTCCATTGTCTAATTTGAAATATAATTTTATATGACACTACTCAAAGCTCTGACCAGAAGGGTAAGGTGTGTTGATTCTTCCATCCTGATTATTTGTGAGCTAATGAATACTTTTATGGCAAGACACTAGCCCTATATATAGGAGTCCACTGTGTGTAAAACCTACTGAAATGACATTTTGCAATGAAGATGAAAAGATCGCACCATTTCAGTGAAACAGGAGAAGAAAGTATGAGGAAATGAAGTGACATATCGTCTCACACACGGGATGAAGTGTTGGCTCAAATCCATGCCAGTGATTTTGAGGATGAAATGAGCGAACCTGAATCAACACCTTGCACGTCTGCCCCAAGACCAAAAGAGTCTACCTCTGACTAAAGTAAGTCAGTAGATCCAGAGAAGCATTCCCAGGTTCGAGAGACGCAAAAAAGATACCTTCAGAAAGTTTAGAACTACTACATACACTTACACGGTGAAATGTAAAAAGTTCAAGTCTGAAGTGCCGTTCCAGAAGGTAGAAGGTTTCATCATTGATTTGTGGGATTCCTTGTTAACGACAGTGAAACGACATTGCCAAGCCAAAGAAGATGACCGTTGAGACTCTATATTTATCACGACACTTTGAAGTTACTCGTTTGGATCGAGTTGGGCGCCGTGGCAGAATTGATACCCTCCAACGTCAACGACAAAATTCAGCACGTTGAGCAATTCAACGAGGAGTTTCACATCACCGATGGAAAAACTATACTTTGCGGGCCACGCAAAGTATTATTGGTGGACGGCATTAGCAGCACCAAACAGCGCATTGTCCAAATTAACAGCTCCACAAACCAGATATGCTTAGCCCGGGTCATCGTCATGGGTCGAACGTTAAAAGCATTCTACGATTGGACCGACCCAAACAACGAAAAAAAGCAGAAATCTTATTACTGCAGGCAGGCATATCGAAAGACACGACCTGTGGCATTCCTAAAATTTACCGTCTTCAAGGCGTCCTGGATCCACGTTTCATGTTACAAGTGTACCTTCAAGAGGTTATCGGACCTCTCGCATTTCGTATTGCAACGTCCCAATTTACTAGACGGAAAATACATTCACGTGTATCATGAAGAACATTCCGATGTTGTTACCAGCATCACCTGAATTATCGGATACGCTTATTATTGTGAGAAATGTCACCACCGAGGATTTACAAATCGAAAGCAACACATTCATTGCGAATCATGATATGCCAGGATTATTTAGTATCTAAACCCCGAATTCCTGAAGGAAAAGAACGAATTCATTGCTCTTCTTGCATTCGTACGTGATGCAAATAAGAGTGCATGACGAAAGGTCAACAACAGAAAAGTGTTTATCAATTATTAAGATTGTGAACTGACTGTTGACATCTCATGCGCACCAATAACCCCAAGGTACACGTTAGTAAAGGGAATAAACTATGCCGTTTCTGTTGCCAAAATCGTAGAATTTAGAATGAATATTATATTAAAACTGCCCCCCTGTACAGGAGGAAGATTTGAAGACCAAGAAGAAAATTACGTAAGTGGATTTCGTCCTTTTTATTGCGAATGCATGCAAGAGACTGCCATTCCCATTGTTAATTTCTACCTCGCTCATCCGGCTTGCGAGATGTGCATTCAAGAACCTATCGTTTTTCATTGTCCTCATTGTAGCAAAATTGCAGGAGGACCTGAAAAAATCTTTCGACGATTCAGCACGCTTCCAAATTTTGCCCAATGTATCTTTGACACTATCGACGACACTTGGACTGTAGTGGACATCCAATGTTAGGGAGACTACCATCGCTATGCTGCGGTGGTGACTCACAATTTCTCGGGATACAATGGACAATTTCTTTTGAAATACTATTCAGAACAAGGCACCAAATGAAATCATCCTGAACAGAGGCAAAATTATCATTATGCAAGTAGGATTAGTACTGTTTAAAAATTCTATGAGTTATTTTCCCATGCCTTTGGGGTCGAATGCTTAAAATGTTTGGTACCACAGAAATGACCAAAGGCTATTTTTCACATCCTTCTAATACTGAATATAACACAATGTCGTTCCACAATTGCATGACGCTCACTATTATGACCCCGACAATGTGCACACTGAACAACGAGAAGTTTACGCTTGGTAAAACTCTCACGCTTCTAATCCCTTGGACTTTCAGGAAGTAATGTTGAAGTATTGCCGATCCGATGAATATATTTTACGCGTTTATGTGGACATTTTGACAATTGTTTACGAACCATGGAGAGATCGATCCTTTAAAGGATGCCTCTTCCATTGCCAAAGCGTGCTCGTTAGTGTACTGGAACACATTCATGCCATCATATCCTATCAAACTTCCCGGTCTAACTGTCGTCGATACTCAGCCAAAGCCCTGCGTTGGTTACATTACTTGTGCGTAAAGCAAGATGCCAGAAACAGAGGGGGAAAAATAAATCTTTCGTTGGGAAGGTTCGAATCATATGGATGCTTATTTCACAGAGGCCTTACCTGTTCCCTCAAAGGCACATAAAAAAATAACTTCTTAGACTTCATCTACGAAGAATTGTACGAGAAAACCTACCAAAGATGTCTGAAATTAGGACAAAATGGATACTGAGTGAAAGAAATGTGGGACCACGACTAGGATCGACGTTTCAAAACCGATCCCGGATTTAGGCTCCTTGTGGAAAGTTACGAGGTGGTGGACGTGGAACCGCTGGACCACCTTGACTATTTATTTGGAGGACGAACGAATGCCAAACGCTTGCTGTACGACGTGGACGATTCGCAAGAAAAAGAAATCAAATACATCGATATGTACTCGCTGTATCCTTGATTGTGCAAATATTTTCGATTTCTTACAGGACACACACAAATGTTGACAGAACACATCGACGTGGAACGCATTCGTCAATACGAAGGCTTGATCAAATGCAAAGTCATACTACCCACCGGTTTCCACCATCCAATTTTTCTCAACCATTGCCAAGGAAATCTGCTGTTTCCTTTGTGCGTACCTGTGCCGAAGCTTGTAACCCAGACCAACCTTGTCATCGCACCGAAGAAGAACTCGCTTTGAGAGGAACGTTGGTCAGCGTGGAACTTTTTCATGTTTTGGATCTGGGATACAGCTCATTAAAAGTCTACAAAATGTACCATTTTCCAAACACATTACTCTACAGAAAGGACAATGACTCCCAGAAAGGCATTTGCTCGGCCTACTTGGGCCAATTTTTAAAACGGCTATCCCTCCTATAATCAGACACCAGAAGATCATGCAATAAAAATTTAATAAGGAGTACCGTTCCATCTAAGGTATCATTTTATACCACGTGGAAAAGAACAAAGGAAGATAGTCCTAGGTCCAAGTCATGCTCAGTTGCATCTGGGGAAAACTCGAGTGCAAAGCTGTGCCTTGCGATCGCATCGATATCGTACCCAGCAATATCATAAATGCAGCATGACATGGGCGCTTCTCTGCTACCATCACCATAGAAAGTTATGGGGTGCGTGTACCTTACTGTTCTTCTAGCGAAAGCGATATCATTTATTAACAGTAAACTTGCCTCTTTATTAGTGGAAGAGATCCTAAAGACCAGCACCAGCCAATCCTCAATGGACCATTTATAGCATGAAAACTCCTGAGGGTTATTATTGCACGCTTTGTTTTTGAAAGATGTCGCTTTGACGCAAGAAAGAGAATTTATCCAAACTGTCATCTACGAAAAGCAAACCTCAAAGAAGCCTTCATGAGTGCAGGTAAAAATGTATTGTTTCAAACTGGAATAGACCTTTTAGCTTGCCGAGGGGCCCCAATAAATGCTCTGCACCCCGCTTGCCAAGGCGTTCCTTCTTCTTACACGCCACAGCAAGGACATGGCAGAAAGAGACGTTGACAATCCTTCAGAGTACCATAAACACGTTGCGAGAAAGATCTAGAAAAGAAGAACAACCAGAGAATTTGAGGTCCTTTGTTACTAACTGATGCACCATGACTCTTGCTAATGTTCTAAGTCAAAACTGGATCTGTTTGCCATGGCACCTATCATGATGGCTATGCAAGAATACTAATGGGTAAAATTTCATCCCTTCGCGTCTTTGACTACCTCAGCTCCTATCGAATCTGAGGACATACCGAAGATTACATCGATCTGAATAACAGCTACTTGTACCTGAAAATCAAAGTTCTCAAAACGGACAACACCGCTCCAAGTGCCAATGTTAGAATAGCTCTTGTCAACAATTTCATTCATTCGTTATTTAGGGAAGTGGGCTTGTACTTGAATAACAAAATGGTCAGAAACAGCATGAATACTTACCCTTACCAAGCGTACCTAAAACATCTCTTGACGTACGGAAAAGAAGTAAAGAACACACATCTGGATGCTTCCGTGGGATGGAAACCTAATACGTTGGGCGTGGACAAGTTCAAAGATACAGCCACAACTGAAGCCGACAATCCTCACAATGACGGATTTAACGACAGTCGAAGTAAAATCAAACAAGGGCGCAGTTTAGAACTGATGGATCGTTTGCATTTGGACACGTGATTGCAAGACAAATATTTATTGAACGCAATGGATGTCAGTCCTTAACGGAACCCACGATCAAAATCGTTTCGAGTTTAAACACTACAAAGTGATCGAGACAGAAGTCAATTGAGATGGCCAGACCTTATGTACCTGACACTTCGTACCTAACATTGAAGTAGAAAATTTACTTAATATTTTACTTGTTCCTATATGAAGCCACGGAACAGTTAAATACCAACACCAGTCATGGCATTTCGTACGAAGATTATGTAGGAAGATATGCTTTGTGGATATTTGATTTTATTCCAGACCAAAGCAGCGACGAGGGACATTTCCATCCTACAAAATCCAGCCAACTTCGTGTGGAACTTACGTTTGTAGAAGCTCTGTCCGTCACAGTGAGCGTCATTTTGTATGCAGAATTTGAAAACACTCTGGAAATCAGCAGCTTGAGCGAAGTAGTTCAACATCTCCCAACCATAAAGGTTATTATTGTCAAAATAAATAATATACTCAAGATTCTTCGTTAGGATCGTAATCTGGTAAACATTTCTTATTAGCTTCCGAATACCTACGAGTAATGACGCTGATATATCCTCGGATTTCATTCTCGACAAAATTGAACGTATCGATATCGGTAAACAAATTTAAGATCACGCCGCCGATTTTCAGAGTTGCGTCCCATGATAATCCTGGTGAGGAATAATACCAACAAGGATCTAATTCGTAATAATCACACGTTCCTGAAATTTTCAAAAACATCAGCCAGCAGCAGCACATCCGTGGTCAAGTACAATTCATGATAATCTCCCATAGTAGTCATCCCAAACACATTCCATAGTATGAGTGAATAAACGTAAGCCTCTTCACTAATACTTGAATCTGTCAAGGAGCTGTAAAAATCCTCTTTGGGTCTTAAAGATATTTTCTCAAATTTGCTCCAGTCCTTCATGAATTTGTACGGATAAACCCCCTTGCGTGTGACATACTTCATATGATTTTCATATTTTTCTTTGGTATGCCTAAATTGTTTTTTGTTTTAGACGAGGTCGTCTAACGAAGCGGCCATAAACTGAAAACTATCAATGAATCTTAATTTGCCTAACGAGAACGACATGTATTTTTCCATGTTGTTAGCGACGCATTTGATTTTTTGCGAAAATTTCCCAAAACATTTGACGATTCAGCGTGAATCGAATCCGCCCAAATTATGCATCACCATCGGAATAAAATGCAAATTACACACATTATGAGCAGCTCCTCTCTATTTACCGGTATAATGTTCTCTCACCTGGTCATTGTCCAGTAATTTTCCTGCAGATAGAGCTATCCAAAGCATTATCAAAATCGATTTTGTTGTGCTCAGGAAAAATCACTTGAGCCGGTAAGACAGATTCTATTTTGTCCACCTCAATCAGTAAATCCCGCAAGAACATTTCGACGCAATCCGGTCCAAGGTACAGTTTTGCCTCGGAATTATAATTTCCCTTGACTCACACGATTGTACTCAAAACTGCATGACACATGCTGCTGATACGCAATCGTGTATGATTTTTCATCATTTAATAATTATTGCTTCAAAATCGGAGTTGAAAACAAAAGGAATAATCATCTGAGAATGAAAATTTTTAAAGGTTATTTTTTCCCCCTTTTTTATCTTTAGGTGGTTTCATCGCGATTATGTTAACGCAATCCTGCCCATGTTTTTGAAGATCGTCCCGTTTTCTTTACCTGGTTAAAACATTTTTTACAGTAATA
Organism: Megalonaias nervosa; assembly: GCA_016617855.1. NCBI lineage: Eukaryota > Metazoa > Mollusca > Bivalvia > Unionida > Unionidae > Megalonaias > Megalonaias nervosa. Next base: position 8,724 of record JAECUM010036943.1, read on the forward strand.
CATTTTATGTTCGCTTTTACTGGTTTGTTTCTGTAATAACCTCGAGATCTTTTAAATGCAACAATAATGGCCGTCCTCGATATCATTGTGAATATATAGGATGTCGATGCAAAAGTTAAAACTACAGGCTAACCTGAGTGGATCAATATTACCGTTACACCCAAAAATTAATACCAATGTTATTTTGCTTTTCAAATTTAGGAATGTACTCTATCTGTACCGGAAATTGTATATCGTTAAAATTAAATATGTTTTCGTAAACTTTGCAATGATTTACCCTGTCAGGATTCTTTACCACTGGGTAACGTGCGGGTAATACCGCCCGAATGAAATATTGTTGTTGTAACAAAATTAACCGGGTTGGGGTCAGATTACAACGAAGACACTAAAAATGGTAGCGAAAATGCGATGTTTATTTATATATGAGGTAGAAAAACCCTATACCAGACTCGTACGCAACAAATCAAAATATTGGATATTTAACATAATGATGCAAACTGAGTTAAATAACTGATATAAATAATACAGGTCCTAACTAGAACGAATTGCAATTTAAACGAAAAAATGAACTTATATTGGACAAAAAACGCAAAAACCAAACAGAATAATAACTGTTCAAACAAAGTGATTTCCCGCAAAGAATGATAAAAATAATTCACATAAACAATAACGAAATTTCTACTTAAATAGTGATAAATGATTTGTACATTTGTTAAAAAGTTTTCACTCAGATATTGATAAATGACAATTTTTCACTCAAATAGTGATAAATGACAGTAAAATTTGGGACATGTATCTTGCGCCGTCATTCATCACCACAAGGTATTTCAGCCCCAATGCTCTGCCGGATGGTCAAGGAATCGCCACGAAGAGGTTCAAATGATCCTTGGGCAGACTCTCGGTCTGCCCAAGCATTCTTTGAACCTCTTGTTCCCTGCAGAGCCCTTCACTCCTTTCACAGCTCTAAAGCTGGAGGCATCGCGTTGTAAAGTGGACCGCTCACTGACAAGACGTTCCTTAATATAATCTTTGACTCTACCATGAGCCTATATGTACACAGCCTATGTTGCAATGCACGGCCTGTGCGCTCAAGGTATATCGGTTTTCCCAACGTAAGCACAGAGTGAACCAAATTCACTACATCTAAATAACATATGATATAGATAAACCATCCCAGGGTAACGCTGTACACAGAAAAGAAACCTGAGTACATTCTATTCCAAATAATATGTAAACAATAAATGTACACAATTCCGTGACAGTTGTAATTGTTTTATTTGGTCGTGATGACCATTAATCCTGTCTCCTCAACCTTGACCCACACCAGATCCGTTTTGTTAAACTTTTTTGATATCCGCAGATACCTTTTGGTAAGCTATCTAACATCGACATCTGTCGCATTTAAAAGAGCTTGTAATCGTGTAGACTGGATCTTGTCCTCTAAATTTTTTCTAACGAGCACCTGCAGTATCATATTGAAGTTTTATTCTGTGATGTTCCTATACCTGAGCAGCAGAGAGGGTGAACCCTACAATTATTTTTCGAGCAAATATATTTAAGCATGAAAATCATACTAAATAAGGCAAAAAATATAGGGTCAATAACGCTAAACCAGAACCTCTAACCGAATTGAGATTCCTTCTACGTGGGGTTACTCGTTCGTGACAGCTGTGTTTGTAAATTTTATGCGTGTTCGTTTATGTACTCGTGCAATTTTTGTAAGTCCACCCTCTCTGCTGCTGTAATTAACCAAATATTTTATCAAGTCCGTTACGATATCTCGATCTAGGATCATGTAAATTTATTGTGATAAATCCAAACGGAGTAGCTTGCGCGTGTGCAAAGAAATTTTTAAATTTAATTATATCCATATCCGCGCTTCACCAAGTATAATAAATATTTTGTAAAGTGTGATTATCAACTCCATTAAATACAACTAAAATATTACAGTTGTCTCTGATCACTTTCGGTATTTGTGTATAACGCTGGGTAACATAAATCACGTCAGTATTTTTATGCCTACCTCGAGAAAATATCCGAGTTGGATTTGATTGTTTGTCCAGCATGACATCGTCGTATACTACGAGATTATTAATACGTCCATCCAGGTCATCAACAGATGGGGCCTCATCAATATCGGTGATAAAATCAATAACGCTGACTCCGTCACTGTCACTGTCTTCTTCATATAACGATTTTGCATTTTGATTAAAATCTTTAAGTACTTCATAACATCGTTGATCATCTACAGACGGTGCCACTAAATATAACTTATCCCACTAGAGCCATCTCATTATCAAATTAAGCAATAATTGCTTCTTACCACTTCCAGATGGCCCAATTATTATCATCCTGATAGAATTCGGTAGCACTGGGTGATGTTTGACTGGCTCCTTTTTTCGTGTCGCTGAGAAGTCAATTATATCCATAATAATAAATAATATGAATCTATATTGTATTCGATGCAAGGCAACCACCCTCTCCGTTGGTGGGACCAGTGGATTAACAACAATAATAACAAAAAATAAAAAAAACGCGCACTGACAGGTAAGTGTGAAATTTGTGGTACAAACAAATGCAGATTTATCTCCCTTGACAAGCCTACGAAAACAGGTGGTGATATCGCTACTTCGTTGGGAAAATTACCAGGGGCTACCTGGGCGAAGTATCCCGGGAAAAACATTTAACAGGATACAATTATTGTGGTCCTGGAACTCGACCTGATATTCGACTTGACGAACGAGATCAACCAAGACTAGGAGAGTATGCAATAAATGCGATTGATCAAGCGTGTCACGTTCAAGATGTTGCGTATAAAAATAAAGATTTACAACAACGATATATTGCAGATGTGAAATTGATTCATGCGTTAAATTCTATTAAAGATAAATCTCTCAGAGAAAAGCTTGCTAGTTTTCTAGTGAAATCTGCGATGAAGGGTAAACTAATGCTAGGGGCTGGTAATTAATTATGTGACTATTATAATGGAATCAGTTTATTATAGCCCAAGAGGATATTGGAGAGGCAGATCAGCGATTGGTAAACAGCAAAAGTCTCACGTGTTGTTGCTGCAACGTGGTTAGCACGACAGGCAATATGGTAAATCTATCTACGTCCGCTTAAAAAAATTCAGTATGCACGTTTTGATGTCAGCGTTCCCAATGAGGTTCATCAAGCAGATATTTTGTTTTTACCACACGATACTATTAAAACATGTGGACGTTAATCACACACATACAAATACGCGTTAACTGTCGTTGACGTTGCAAGTAGATATAAAGAAGCAGAACCATTATCAACTAAAACAGCATCTGAAGTTGCATCTGCGATTGAACGAATTTATCAACGAGGACCTTTGCGATGGCCACAGTTGCTACAAGTTGATCCTGGCAAAGAATTTCTTGGTACAGTATCATCTTTGACGAAAAAACATAATGTCAAAGTCAGACGAGGACACACCGCAATTCATCCCGATCAGGCAATAGTTGAACGATTTAATCGAACACTCGCTGAGCGGTTATTTGGAAATCAGTATGCGCAGGAAATAATTCAAAAAGACAAGAGATCTCGTGAATGGGTTGCAAGATTACCAAGTGTGATAGCTGCGTTAAATAATGAAATTACTTGTTCAATTTTTATGAAACCATTTAATGCGATTACAAAGAAACATATACCAATAAAACGACATGACTCTCTCTCTCAAGCAGTACTGGGTAATGTGACTAAGATATTTATATGAACCTGGTGAACTTGAAGGGGGTAAAAAAAGAGCAACTGATCCTATCTGGAGTGTGACTACACATAAAATTTCTAGCGTGGTTAGATCCACTGGTAGACCTGCAATTTACAGACTAGATTCAACTGCTCCTTAGCGTGGATTTGTACGCGAACAATTACAAGTAATTCCTGAAGATACACAATTACCACCGCGTTCACTTTTGTAAACTGGCACCCTTACGTCGATTACACTCAAGACAGGTCAGCATCACATTTTCTCGTGTGTGACCAAGACTACTATTAATTCTGTCTACGGTGAACTGTCTTGGATTATTATTCGAATATTCCCATAGCATATTACAGTTACAACTTGCACAATGATTATTCTGTCGTTGTTTTAGTGTTATAATAAATTCAGCATCAATATCAAAGTCGCGATGATTTTATTTGTCACATTGCTTATAACCAGATAGTTTTTTTCTTATTACGCCATTGCTAGCAGTTTGATTATTATTTTCTGTAAAATTCATAATAACCCTGTGCAGTTGAGATATTCTTCTGACTCGAGACACTGCAAGATAAACTAAATTCGACCATTCGATTCTATCATCGACAATCCAAATATTTGTATCAGTAATAGTTAGTCCTTGTGACGAATGAATCGTTATAGCATATCCTATCTTCCACGGCGATTTATCCATGCCCAACGCGCCCTCAACAACATCAACAACAACCAAAACAATATCATTTAATATAAGATTTTGTTTTTCATTTGTTCCTAGAATTTCAACTGCAATATTCTGTGTCGAGTGTCTGCTGGGCGATAACACAATGGTACAGGTTGATTTGAAAATTTTCTTTATGTAACAGAAATAATTTTTCTTGCAATTCATCACGAACTATTTTTCTACTCGCAACTATTAAATCATTTGGTCTCCATAAATTCCAAAAATCATTCACAGGAGTTTCCGGAATTATTTCACGCATTATATCGCATTGTATTTTATCTGGCTGTAGTCTGATTAATCTTTTAAATTCTTTCAGGGTATCATCAAAAGCTCTATGATCATTGGTTATTTCCTCATAATAATCCACAAATGTTTTTAACCACTCGTGTGGGGACTGCCCAACAAAAGGTTGCGGTTGACCATGATCGCCGCACATTATCACAGCAGTATTTTTTGTCAGAAACCAATCAAGAAATATTTTTAATGTTTCTAACGACACCGTACAAATTTCATCCCAGATGATAATCCGGGGTATATATTTTTCACCCATTCGCTCAGGTGTCCATGCGTCTCCGCACCATCTGAAAAAACCATGATAAGTTTGAGATTTTACTCCTTGTTCATTTATTTCTCTGGCTAGTCTGTGTGTAGGTGTCAGCACAATCATATCTGAACTCTGCCTAAATAATTCATTGGCAGGTGTTGTTTTTCCAGAACCTCCAGGCCCATTGAGATAAACGGTTTTATGTCTGGCCACAGGATCAAACACAGATGGTGCTGATGATTTTAATATTTGATTGTCATTGCTGTAATATATTTCCTTGATTTCAACGTCTGCAGATTCGGAATAGTCAAGTATATTTTCCTGTTTTATTCTCCATGATCCCCATTCGTCACTGCCGAGTACCGGTTTTAGTAAATCTAAATATTTTTTATTTATATAAAATTAATCCGTGGCAACTCTGACCGCGTCACGAGGGAATCTGTTTATCATTGACATCAAATTTATCGAAACTTAAGCTAGCATCGAAGATCTTAAATGAGTAAATTGCGGTGACTCACCATCAATATAGCTCACGACTGTACCTAATTTTGTTCCGTCTGATAAATAAGCATTACTCCGACTTATAAATGTGTTATTTTTCCGTTGTATCAGCAATTATAAAATCTAGTTCAGCATCATCCATAATTAATCTTGTACACATACGTTTATGATCATATGATCCTCCTTGAGTAAACTTACCAATTATTTTCCTACCAAGATCTTTTGCAATTTTATTTTCATAATCAATCATATCAAGATTTTCATCCGGATTTTCATCCGGGGAATATTTCTTTTGCTGTGGTAACCAAACTTGTTTCTGCGAACGATACGATATAATGGCTTCGTTTACGTTCAATGACACTAAAATTCCAGTATCAAGCATATTTCGTAATAGCACAGTTGGAGCCCAATATTTTTCTGAGAAATGTCTTCCAAACCAAACATAAACAATTGGATGCAGATTTTCCGCAAACTCGAATGACTCTATACAAGCAAATCCAGTTAAGTCAAAATTTGGTAAGAGTCCGTTTATCGCAACTCTGGTCATCTCGTTTGTGGGATGTCCGAATCTTTTAAAATATTCAGAACATTCTCCGTATCCAAGAAAACTTCCAGGATAGCACGATACCATATCAACCGACATAATATCTTTATGATCGCATTTAGTATTTCATAATCCACCGTGTCCATATTCGATACAACTGCGCTGGACATCGACTTGAAATTCCGATCTTGTAGGTGACCATGAATTTTTCTCCTGAGCAGCGTGGGCAGGAACCGATGGAACGGTGAAACAATTATTTAGTAATTGTTCAACCTTGACATCGGCAGGGATATATTTCCAAGCAATATTTTTCATTTCTTCGTGGAGTGATTCTGCACGATAAATGTCACCGCTAGGTCGTGCAAACTGATCGTAGTTTACGGATTCTGAACTTCTAAATAACCACACGGATACAGGGTCACTCTTACTAATATCGTTGATAGAGTCGAATATATAACCGCTGTAAAATTTAACTGTTCTATCTCGTAGAAATATTGTTACTGCAGATGTCCATGCATGTGCGTTATGATCAATGATTGTTATAGGGGTTCCATTTTTGGTATATTTCGGTTTGTATAAAATCTCTCCTGTTAATATCTTCACTGTTATTGGGAATATCAATTTCTTTTTTCTAGTTTAGCAACGTCGCTGATAGACGCTCCGGTATCTTTAACTGTTTCTGCCCAATTATTTATTTATTTACGTCTTAGATCTGTTAAACCATTTCCACGTATCGCGTTTGTGAAATGTTCTGTAACTCGCTCGGCTACACAGCTTAATCGAGAGAATTTCATCGGTTTGAGATCTGCAACGTTAGGTTTATTATTTATCGGATATAACGCATAAACAACCGCGGATACTGGATACGCTCGTTCATAATACGGTTTATCAATGCCGGTCAATGTTCCTGGTTGGGTTTTTTTTTATTTAACGTGACATCATTATTTCCAGTATGAAGTCGTGCAGGGTCACGATTGTCACGGATAATCCAAACGTCGTCGTCTGTCTGCGTTATAAATTTTATTAGAGTATTATATCGTTGATCATCAAGGTAGGTAATAATTTCCCTCGCGCGCGAATCATTAGTTGTAGCATCGACAATATTACTGATTCTGAATGTTGACCACATATGAGCCGCACCATCGTCGCGAAATTCTTTTTTGGCTTCATGGATACGATCGGTTATATCGCTGTTTATCAAACCTAGATCTTGCATTGAAAAATTAAATTTAGGTTTAGACAGTCTGTCAAGATCGAATCTTGCTCTGGAAGGTTCAATTACGGATAATCTCTCAAATTCCTCCACGCTATAATTAAGGCAAAATATATGTTTAATTAGATTTTAATTATATATATAATGATACAAGCAAAGAACAAATGCAACTGGTTAATAATAGGATTTTCTCTTCCTTGTAATAAATCCTGCGTAAATGAATTATGTGGTATTCACATGCAAAGCTTTCGCAGAGGGAGTCTAGGACCGAAACCATGTTTACGATGTGGTGTTGGTGTACGAGGAAAAACCCAGTTGTGTGTACAGTGTGGTGGTAAAAGATATAGAGAGCTGAAACAATATTATGACACAAAATCGTCGGGTGAATCCCCCATAAAACCCAGTGAAGACTATCTGGCCAGATTTTCAAAATAATCATTTAGACAAATAATATTACTATATAAATGGAGCAAAATGAATTTGTGAAACATCCAATATTTAAAAATTATGAGGCATCTCGAGATGGTGTAATCAGGAACTGCAGATTAAAAAAATCAGTCGGTTTTGTTATTAATACTGGGTATCTCATGATTGGTGCTGGAAAAGAAAGATATTTATCACATTGGTTCGTATTTGAATGTTTTCATGGGGTCATCGAAGACCGGCTTGTAATTGATCATATTGACGGTAATAAAATCAATAATTCTTTAGGAAATTTACGAATTATTACACAGAGTCAGAATACTGCATGTGGAAATACTGGGAGATGTAAAATGTTTGAAAAGAGGGCTGTTAAATTTGTAAATACAGTGACTGGTGTAGAGATAATTTTCCCATCAATGAATGTGGCTGGTAAATATTTTGGTATTAAGCCGAATTCAGTACAACGTGTCGCAAATAATATATATAAATCAGCATTTTCGAAAAAATTCGAACAAAAGATCAAATTTCGGTATATACAATGAAGAGAGATAAATCTGTCATCGCTGATAGAGTAATCAAGCAGTTGTCTCCCTTTTGTTATTGCGTACATGACCACACAGTTGTAATATATATCTAATCCCTAAAATACTGAAGTCTGAGGAATCTGCGTATTTCATATGATCAAACATGAAAATCTGAATTCCGTGATAAAATCACGGTGATAAAATCACCTTGAGAACGCCCGTGATAAAATCACGGGGATAAAATCACAACGAACCGCGCTATAGTAGATTTTTCAGATTTTACATAAGCCGTGTGTGCGATATAGTCATTATCAATTTTTTTTTTGTTTAGATTGTAGCATGCTGATAGAACTGGAATATATCAATCCATGCATCATTGCTAGATAGTTCTGCCTTGATGAAATCAAGGGTTGATAATACAGTATTTTCAACCTTGACTTAGTCAATGGTCAGAAATAGCTAAAATGTGTAAAATGGCAGCTTTTCGTGATTTATTTTATATTTTATTCAGAAATCTGGTAGTATATAGTAATCGCTTATAGGAATTTCCCCGTGACATTGTCACGGATACTTGTAAATACGAGTCCAGAAAGATCAGAGTTACAAAACTGGATTCACGTGTGCGACAGTGCGAATAGTTATATACTTAAATTTAACTGTGTATTCGTAAGAGCTCAGATAGCCGTGGGGTTAAGACGGATCCACTGTGTAAACTCTGCGTGTTCGAGTCTCCAAAAATGCTAAAGATATATTATCTTGCATTCGGCGACAGATGCTATTATAATGGGGTGGGGGGGGGGGTGGCGCCTGCGGGCAGTTAATGATGAGATATATACTTGTGTATGGGTGATTGTAAAAAAAAAAACTAATTCTAGGTGTAACTCGCCTGGCACCTCCGAACCTCAAAGCGCCCGGGGTTCACTTAGGGGGTGTTTTTATTACCCCTAACGCGCTTAGCGATCCAATAATTGCAATGAGAAAAAAAATATAACAATTACCCAAAAAGATATTTATCCGACGTCATCAACCTGCTCGTGAGGTACTTCTCTTTTGCTATTTTTATTTATTATTCTGATTCTGATTCAGATATTTATTCAGATAATAATATTTATTGTTATTCTGATTATGATATTTATTTTTATTCTGATTCTGATTCATTCATGATTTATTCAAAATCAGATTTATTTTTATTCTGATTATGATATTTATTCAGATGATAATATTTACTCAGATTCTGATTATTTTTATTCAGATAATAATATTTATTCAGATAATAATATTTACTCAGATTTTGATTTATTTTTATTCAGATAATAATATTTATATTTATTTTATTCTGATTATGATATTTATTCAGATAATAATATTTTTCATTTATTTTTATTCTGATTATGATATTTATTCAGATAATAATATTTATATTTATTTTTATTCTGATTATATTTATTCAGATAATAATATTTATATTTATTTTATTCGGATTATGATATTTATTCAGATAATAATATTTACTCAGATTCTGATCTATTTTTATTCTGATTATGATATTTACTCAGATAATAATATTTATATTTATTTTTTTCTGATTATGATTTACTTTTATTCTGCTTGTGATATTTATTCAGATAATAATATTTACTCAGATTCTAATTTATGATATTTATTCAGATAGTAATATTTATCTTTATTTTTATTCTGATTATGATGCACGTTTATTCTGATTATGATATTTATTCAGATAATAATATTTACTTAGATTCTGATTTATTTTTATTCTGATTATGATATTTATTCAGATAATAATATTTACTCAGATTCTGATTATTTTTATTCAAATGATAATATTTACTCAGATTCTGATTTATTTTTATTCAGATAATAATATTTACTCAGATTCTGATTTATTTTTATTCTGATTTATTTTCATTCAGATAATAATATTTATATTTAGTTTTATTCTGATTGTGATATTTATTCTGATAATAATATTTATATTTATTTTTATTCTGATTATGATATTTATTCAGATTATAAGATTTACTCAGATTCTGATTATAATATTTATTCTGATAGTAATATTTATTTTATTCTGATGCTAATATTTATTCAGATTATAGTATTTATTCAGAATCA
>JAECUM010036945.1:0-22926 GCA_016617855.1 Megalonaias nervosa
GGTTAGTAATATAATTTTTCTACAAAAGGAGGAAGCAAAGCCAAGAACAGACATATCCAGAATGGAGCACTTTACTGGTACACTCGCTCAGAAGATAAGATTTTAAAAGTTAAAAACTGGTGCCATATTAAAAAAGTGTTAGCATTAAATTATCTTTCGATATCGTTGGATGGAAAGAGAGATGTAAAACCTTTTAGCTAAATTTGCATGCAAATTTTCTTAGTATTTCGCAATCTTGTAATATTTTTAAACACTGATTGAAAATCATGTATCGATATCATGTTTTAATTTTTTATATATAAATATTTTCAACTTTTGATGTTTTCACCTTGACAAGATAATGAATGCGTGTTTTGTTATGTATATCTTTATTTCGTGTAACGTTTGGTACATGACTGTATAAATTATGAGTGTTTCACTATATTGACGGAATCTATAAATAAGTGTTGTCAAGTTTCTAATAATAAACCTATTCACGTGTTTGAGAGTTAAATATTAGATTCAGTAGTAAATTCTGTCGGTTGGGGTATATTGCGACATAAAGTCCTAATAGACTCTTGGAGATGTATATAAAGAAAGAACCGAGCAATTAATTCATTCCTATTTCGGATTATTATTTCATATGTTCTTGAGTTAATATCAGTCTGCAGATGTATTTAATGTTGCGTTTATATATAATTTGAGAGGAGGCATTTGTTTGGATTATTCATTGGAACTACACAGTGCTCATTGGACTAAAATATGATTCTGGGATCTAGAATTCATTCGGAAAATTCGATTCTTTTGGACTTGCGTAGAACTCTCTTGGATTATTTTAGATTTAATTCATAATACTGTAAGTTCCTCTTAATATTTTTATAACTTTGATAATTAAATTATTTAAAAAGTTTTTGAAGCTTTTTCGTTTTGCTTCCTTCTGTTACTTAGTTGATGGCCATATAATCGTAGCTATATGTTTATCAGTCCCTTGCAATGTGGGTACTGTTATATAAAAATAAGAGCTAAAGAAATCGAGAAATTAGTCGTAACCCATCTAATTATATTTTACCTGGAGGAATTTGTTCGTTCGAAACGGAGAACAAAAAGATTATAAGTGTGCTTGTAACTGGGCTGTTTCGTGCTGTTAACACATTTTTCACATTTATGATAACATAATTAATCACGGACATAAGGATCAAACCCTATGAAAATGATCGCTTCACGATTATCAACGAGTTGTTTTAGATAAAAAAAAAAACAAAACAAGACATTCATTGTTCTTGCAAAAAATAACACTTCATGTGCCATATCTATTGTCAATGGCTTATATAATAATTGTTGACGCATGTTGTTAACCTTTCTCAGGATAGATTAGTTCACGTCACCTTAACTTTAAGGCACACTGAATTCACATCAAAGGGACAAGACTGTATTGAGAAGAAGAAAAAAAACGTCATTGTACCTGCCCAAACTGTCGAAAAGATATATTCCCTTACCCCTCGCTAGCAGCTGAAAATATCTAGTTGTCTTAAAATTGTCAACACATGTTTGAATAAAGATGTTGTCAAAAATATTGTCCAGTCAATCCAATTTCATTTTTTAATAATTCGGTACCTCTCATTCATGGCGTATTGGGCAGGGAGCAAAAATAAATTACAGATAAAGGGACACAACATGTCTTAAATCAAGTGAATGTCACCTCTGCACTTTAAAGGTAGCTAATTAGAGAGAATGAGTAGGGGAAGACAGATAATTTTGGTTGATGAAAGTTCTGATTTTAAGACTAGAAAAACTGTTATCAACATATTTGATTACAAAAACAAAAGTTGATTTGTATGTTTCTTACTAGTGAAAGTGGTCTGCTGACCTTTCTTCATTGGTACTGCTTGCAATTTCCCGTGACGTACTATCAAACAAATGAAAACAAATGTTGCGTGTGAATACATTTACCAGATATTTAAGTAGGTAACCATCTCGTTAAGGATAATTTTCCATTCATGTAGACGAATCTACTTTTAAGATGTGTATTTGTTGTTGACTGCAATTTAAAACACATTTGCTGAATTACATCAAAACCATTAGAAATATGGACACAACGGTTTTTGTGTCTATTATTCTTATCGCTTCTATACGTTGACCATTTTAGACTGAATGACCCCTGTCGTATTAAGCTCTTTAGTGCATTCGGAGTCAGCTTGGTCATAATGGTGGCCGAAATGCCATCTTGTATTTCTCTGGCATTGGAGGATGACCAGTAATTATAAGGCTGAAGTCTTAAGAAAAACTATTAAGAGTTAAGATTTAGATCAATGGTTTGCCATTAAAGATGTAATATTTACAAGAAACGGTGATGAGGTAACTGCATCCAGTCCAGTTACATTAAAATCATGGGGACTAAGATCCCAATCAGAAATAAAACACTCATTAGGGGTTGGTGACAGTCGACTAGAACTTATGGAGAGGTATTTGCTGTCAGATTCGCTTTGTGTTCAGAATATGTAATTTAATTTTTTTCTGCACAAGACTTGCAAAATTGACCTATATCAATGCAAGTGTTACACTGGAATTGACCTATATCAATGTAAGTGTAACACAAGAATTGACCTATATCAGTGTAAGTGTAACACAAAAATTAACCTATATCAATGTAAGTGTAACACAAAAATTATCCTTTATCAGTGTAAATGTAACACATAGGCATGAGAACGATAAATTGAACAATCCATTACTTCTATCCTGGTCCAAAAATAATGAGTAACTCCTTGTACAAACCATAGAAGTTTACAAAATGCTGGACAAAATTAAAAACTGTTTAGTATCATATATTTGTCATTATCAACAATCCCCAAAATCAGGAACTTTCCTTTAAATTCTCTTACCCGGGCAAATGTCTGACCTTCAATGCTGTCGAATAACATATTAGTGGTTTTGCATACTTCTCCGTATTGAAACCCATTTTACAGACATTTTACAGCAATTTTATGATGCGACAGAATGTACATCAGACTCCAAAAATGGTTCTTGTGATCTGTTCGATGCCCTATTGTACACTGCACGCAGTTCATGCCAGTCAGCATGGTGATGTGGCCCGTCGCATGTGTATCTTCGGATCTTCGGTGTCACGTTACCGATATGTTAGAAGAAAAATAAGCCTAAAACACCAAATAAATTCATGTTACTGTAATCTTAAAGAACATGATGAAGACGGAATAATAAAGCGGCCTCCATAGGCAAAGACGTATACCGTGTGTAAAATGATATTATCATATACACATTTTTCTTTCGAGTCAAGGCATATGGATAACATCGGCGTTCTCAAATCCAGTACCTAACATGTCACATAATGAGCTCTCTAATTGGTCCATTGATTTCGCTTGTACAGGCGATAGCTCTTTTATCCACACGAGGACACTAGTACTGTTTGGCTATATAGATTCGATGAAGAACAAAGTGGACTGATGACTTTTGGCTAGCTAATATGGGATAATGGCTGAACAGAATTAAGTTCACAGAAATCCTGTTTGTACATGGCTAAGTTATGACTTCTGTGATAGAGAATGACCGTGACTCCAAGTGCATAAATAATTCCTGATATATTTGGGTTAAGAGAATTATTTATTGAACTGTAGTGGAAAAAAATTTATGAAAATTGTCTCCTCTTGATATTCTGTGTCTAATACTTCAGTTAAAGTAGACGTAAAGACCCCCTTTTTCTGTATGCATCCTGAAATACAAATAGTGACTATTACTATCACCAAACATTAAACGATTCATTTTGTCTAGGGTTTTTTTTCCTTTAAAATATATTAAACAATTAATTTCGTCTGCTCTTTTCGTATAAAATATATTAAACGATTAATGTAATCTAGTATTCTCTGGTGTTTTCCTTTAAAATATACTAAACCATTAATTTCGTCTGCTCTTTTCGTATAAAATATATTAAACGATTAATGTCATCTAGTGTCGTCTGGTCTTTTCGTATAAAATATATTAAACGATTAATGTCATCTGGTCTTTTCCTTTAAAATATATTACACAATTAATTTCGTCTTTCTTTTCGTATAAAATATATTAAACGATTAATGTCATCTAGTGTCGTCTGGTCTTTGCCTTTAAAATATATTAAACGATTAATGTCATCTGGTCTTTTCCTTTAAAATATATTTAACGATTAATGTTATCTAGTGTCGTCTAGCCTTTTCCTTTAAAATATGTTAAACGATTAGTGTCATCTAGTGTCGTCTGGTCGCTTCCTTTAAAACATATTAAACGATTAATGTCATCTGGTCTTTTCCTTTAAAATATATTAAACAATTAATTTCATCTGCCCTTTTCCTTTAAAAGGTATTAAAAGATTAATATCATCTAGTGTCGTCTGGTCTTTGCCTTTAAAATATGCTGATGCCGATGACTACATAAAGCTGGACTGATCATTCAGTTATCATCAGCCACTCCAAATCATCAGATAAAATCAGAAAGGTGGTCAGCCGATGTAGAATGGATGTTACGGGATGTCATGAAGGATTAAAGATTCAATTATTTCTTAAACTACTTCCAAAAAAACAAGAAATATAAATAAATAACTCTAATAATAAATAACTAGATTATTTATATATTATCAACGTGAAAATGTCTTTAAATAATGTTAGATTTTTCAGCTAGATATTTAGATTAGTAGACTAGTTGTCATACTCACATAGATACGCTAGATTCTTTCTTGCAATTTTTACCAAACAATCACAGATTTTTTTTCCAACTCGGTTAAATTGCAGTTGGGAACCTTGTGGGACAATGGTTACATATAGACACTATTAAATCATGCCTGAGTTGATTCATGACATTTATGGCCAATATTCATCAGCGAATAATGGTGTCAAAATTTCATATCCAAAGGTATAGCTGGCACGTGTGTGCCCATTTTCCGACCAGCATGATGTGTCGTACAAAGAAAATGGCACTGGTTTATACTTTTCGTAATAATATTTAAATATCGTCTTCTAGTCAGGCGACATACGATTCGTTCGTTGTAATGGGACTCCTTGCTCCAGTGTAATAATTTTGACCGGTTCTCTGTTGGAACACCATCCTATTGTTAATATCTGTATTATGGTACTTCAGACTATCACCAAGCTATGCATACGAACCATTCTCGATAAGACGAAGGCTTCATCTTTGGAATGTTATGAACAATTGTGGGCACTATGGAATAATGTGAGCAACTGTGAGCACACTGGAAATAGTGTGAGCAATTGTGAGCACACTGGAAATAATGTGAGCAACTCTGATCACTAAGGAAATAGTGTGAGCAACTGAGAGCACTATGAAAGTAGTGTGAGCATCTGTGAGAACTATGGAAATAGTGTGAGCAACAGTGAGACTAAAGAAATAGTGTCAGCAACTGTGAGCACAATGGAAATAGTGAGCAAATAATTACCGCATAGAACAGTCGAATATACCTAAAAAGATTAAAAATTAATAACTTTATCATTATGTAGATTTTTTATAAAAGGAACATTTCAGCGTTAGATTTGCATTTACTAAAAAAGATAAATATATTTTAAAGACATGAGAGTCTAGGAATATTAGCAATCAAAGTTACCACAGCATCATTATGATAGCTTCCCATAATATGCTTCATTATGGCAAGAAATGGAAAGATACCGTAACAATCCTAGTCATAAAGATGATTATAGTAACTGAATTAGTACCGTGTGTCCCTAATAAACAGCACACAGCAACTACCGTGTGTCCCTAACAAACAGCACACAGCAACTACCGTGTGTCCCTAAGAAACAAAACACATCAACTACCATGTGTTCCTAATAAACAGCACACAGCAACTACCGTGTGTCCCTAATAAATAGCACACAGCAACTACCGTATGTCCCTAAAAAAAACAGCACACAGCATCTATCGTGTGTCCCTAATAAACATCACACAGCAACTATCGTGTGTCCCTAATAAACAGCACACAGCATCTACCGTTGTTGTTGTTGTTGTTGTTGTAGGGTTTAACGCCATTTTTCAGCACAAGATAGGCTATACATGGCGGCCAGTATAATTGGTGGAGGAAGAACCCTGGAAAACCCCGGGAAGAACCACCGACCCACGAGAAGCATCTACCGTGTGTCTCTAATAAATAACACATAGCAACTACTGTGTCCCTAATAAACAGCACACACAGCACACAGCAACTACCGTGTGTCCCTAAGAAACAAAACACATCAACTACCGTGTGCCCCTAATAAACAGCACACAGCAACAACCGTGTGTCCCTAAGAAACAGCACACAGCAACTACCGTGTGTTCCTTGTAAACAGCACTCAGCAACTATCGTGTGTTCCTAATAAACAGCACACAGCATCTACCGTGTGTCCCTAATAAATAGCACACAGCAACAACCGTATGTCACTAAAAAAACAGCACACAGCATCTATCGTGTGTCCCTAATAAACATCACACAGCAACTACCGTGTGTCCCTAATAAACAGCCCACACAGCCCACAGTAACTACCGTGTGTCCCTAATAAACAGCAGACAGTAACTATCGTTTGTCCCTAATAAATAGCACACAGCAACTACCGTGTGTCCCTAATAAACGGCACACTGCAATTTTATGTCCCTAATAAACAGCACACAGCAGCTTTATATCCCTAATAAACAGCACACAGCAATTTTATGTCCCTAATAAACAGCACACAGCAGCTTTATATCCCTATCAAACAGCACAAAGCATTTTTATGTCCCTAATAAACAGCGCACAGCAATTTTATGTCCCTAATAGCACACAGCAATTTTATGTCCCTAATAAACAGCACACAGCAACTATCGTCTGTCCCTAATAAACAGCATACAGGAACTGCCGTGTCTCCCTAACAAACACCACACAGCAACTTTATATTTCAATCATTTTCATTGCATCTCCTTCAGAACAGTTTGGCATGCGATTAACGAATCGGGCACCTCTTTAAAGTCTGTTATTCTTGACTGTCAGAACTCCCCTCCCAGCTTTGTTGGGGTGGGTGTTATGGGTTTGGTTATCGTTATCTAGAGGTGATCGCCGACGGTGTAATTTGCCCGGAACGAGTAAATATCAATAGAAATTGAGGAATTTACAGGTGGAATAGATAAAGAGCTGAGCAGGTATATAGAACAGAATGACACGAGCCCCTGTTACAAATAAAGACAAAATTTAATCAAAATTTCTAAAAATAAAGTTCATAAACAAAAGTAATAATACATTACGATTGAAAGATACACTTCTTTCTTTTTGACTTAACTTCTTCAACGAATTTTCAAATACAAAGTAATGATGATACCAATAGCCGATCTGTTAAGCGATAGAATTTAAATCATCATTAGATCAAGTGAAATATATCGAAAACATTGCCTTGTACAGTTTCATAACCTGATGGTCTTGATTCAGTCCAAATTCCACAGCGACTATCCCTTTTGACTTCCTTGTGCCGGTAAGTCTGGGTCTTCTCCACTTTGGACTTCCTTGTGCCGGTAAGTCTGGGTCTTCTCCACTTTGGACTTTCTTTTCCAAATCCTCAGGTGCCTCGCCTCTTACGCCCCTTTCAAATCTGTGACCACTTTGGGTTCGTAATACGTAATACGTAGAGCTATCTTGCCCTTCGAAAATAACAAAAATAAGCAACCTAAATCTTTCATCACATTATACTGGGGGAATAGATCAATACCTTCCCCCCTCGTTAGGTCAGATACATTCTATCCTAATTTCAAACAGATCCTACGGCTATCTAGTCTAACTGGCCATGACAGACCGTAACAACCTAGTCTGACAAAATTAATGGTCAACTAATGGCTATTTCAACCTCCCACAGAGACATTAGTTCCAGACTAGTCTCAATTACACAAATGAATGAAATTCCTTGCACTACGGTATTTATAACGACAATCAAGTGGTTATCATTCGTGAACTCATATATAGGTCGGAGAATTCACACGGATTCTCGCATCTCAACTAAAATAAGGCATCAAATTCTAGATACATAATTTCCTATAATAAACGAGACTATACGTTCAAACAAGTCGTCAGTGTTTATATAAAGAAAAATATCACGGTACGGACTCAGATAACGAACTCAACACAGGTATACCATATCAAGAAATTAAATCTACGAACTTAAACAAATAAATCCATGCAAATACAAGGAAATAAATCAAACAAATCATCATAGTAGTATCAATGAATTACATAAGATTGTTGCAAATACCTTGTTTTCTCAAGTTCTCACTTCCAGAACGTGTCTGTCAATTTTTCCAGACAATTGCTTCCCCTGGATGATTTCTACGAGTGAGTTTACTTCTTAACCCACTCGGAGTCTATTTACATTTGTTCTCTTGCAGAAAAAAGCGTAGACTGATTTTCAGATTTGCTATTTGCACATTTAGACTGAGAGTTTTCATGTGAAACCACGCCCCCTTCACAGCGTGACCAATCTGGATGAAATATAGTTCCCGCCCGAACTTCCTGAAACAATGCAGTTCGTCTGACAAACCTTGATTACCCAACTGATTCCTGGTAACTTTCTGAAATGACAATTTTCCATACCGATCAGAAATTGACCCCTTTGCTGGTCAGTTTAAACAAAGGTAGCCTTAATAAAAAATCGCTAAACTCGTGACAGAGACTGTACCAATCCGTGCATTATGGCAATTTAAACGCGCGCAGAACTCCATAAATCTAATTAATCGTACACATGTCCAACTAAATGTTCTACAGAGATCGACAGAAAAATTTGCTCCATTACATTGACAATAAAGAGAAAGTTACGTAACTAATCTTCTGTTTTGCACACAATCTGTCCTCAAGCCAGATACATTCATGTCCATACTTGGAACATATACAAGGAAGAAAATGCAATACTTAAAGGACATGAAATGCAATTCAGTTGCAATATCCATGCATGACACATTCCATCATCAAGAAATACAGACTTAACAAGACTGCGAGAAAAATGACATATGATCAGCGAAAAACTCCACTAATTATGCATTCATAACAATTTTATTTCGAACAGAACCCTTGCTAATTATGTTCCTTATGTACCAATGTTAGACTCGTTTGAGTCAACCTGAAAAGGGCTTAATTTCTTTCTACTGGGATACTTTGAAAGCTTTTCAATTTAAAGTCATTTGTAGGCAGTTTAGTTGGCTTGGTATTTTCCGCTTAAATATTTTAATATATGTAAGGATTGTAAGTCAGTTTAAGTTTTGTTACAAGCTGATATGTATTGGTGACCTCTTCCAGCTGGCTTCTGGATTCTCTCTCAGTGTCTCAAAGCCTCTGAATGCAACAGGCCGGAAGTGGCGGTTTCTGCTAATTGAAGACAAAAAGAACGTAATTCTTCTCTCCTGGCAATATGCCAGATGAATAACCTTTTCTGTACACAAGAACATCTACTTGCAAATAAAAGGAAATTTATGAGATTATCATACGAAAATGCACTTTATCATTCGAAGCCAAACTTCCCGGGTTTATGCCGGTAACAGTTTTCCTTATTAAAACTGCATAAATAAAGCATTATAATTTTCCTCTTTTATTATTAGTAATTTGCATGATGAACTGGATTCAGTGTATATCTTTACCACACTTTATTTAAAGATATCAACAATACCAGAACTATAATGATGCTAATCACAGGGATCACATCAAGAGCAAACAGACCTATGAAACAGTAAATCCATCTTTGTGGGAACTGATACACTATACACTATATTTGGCATATACTGTCTTCTTATCACGGCGGTTAACTGACAACTTACGATTGCTTAACACAGACATGAACTTTTAATGCGTTATGCATTCACTCGAAAAGTTGTTGACGCATAATAAATTACCAAGATTAAAATCAATAGGTACGATCCGGAATAATTTTATTGCTTGCACTGGGTTGTCATAAATAATAGAGTAACTTAGCAGTTTTAAAGGGAGGTAGTTTATGCATAATAAAAATAATGATAATAAAAGTACTGTAAACCATGTAACGTAGAAGAAGCCGTGAAGAAGACTATAACGTTGTCTTGCTATTATGACAATTTCATACTGTCTTTATAACGAGTTCCTTCAGACTGTCTTTATACCGAGTTCCTTCGGACTGTCTTTATACCGAGTTCCTTCTGACTATCTTTATACCGAGTTCCTTCTGACTATCTTTATACCGAGTTCCTTCTGACTGTCTTTATACCGAGTTCCTTCTGACTGTCTTTATACCGAGTTCCTTCTGACTGTCTTTATACCGAGTTCCTTCAGAATATCCTCTGTCTTAGATATCATATTTATTATTTGACTATTTCTGTCTATTTCCATGACGTAGCTTGATGCTCATCAATCAAGAGAAAAATAAAATTTGCTAGCGTCTTTGATGGCAGATGTTTTCAATGACTTACCTACATTTTGGAAGCCAAATAGTAAAGACATATGTACACTTGAAACATTTGTCTTATAAATCAAAGAAAAGCAAGCCTTGCGCTTGCACTGTGAACATCACATGGTATTAAAAATGACCTTCTGAGGTGCAAAATGAAGGTACAAATTTGAGGTTTGGGTACATAAATTTATTTTGCTATGAACCGCCATTGATGACATCTCAAGTCAAGAGAAAACTATTCTTAGACTTTATTGTTGTTGTTTGGGGGTGGGTGGGTTTACAGCTATCCAAGAATATTGAGCAGAAGGATGAGGCTTTTCGTTTGTATATAAAAACCGTCCCTTGCACTGTCACCTACTAACCATCTTATACACCATGTACTTCGTGACCTATCACGTTACCTGACATACGTGCACCAACACATTCTTGATGAGGGAATGTTGATCAAAACAGCCGACTTAAAATGCTGGGGAAAATCGCTATAATAAATTTGCATTCTTCGGACTTATATTTTATACTTTGTGTAGTTTTTATTATTGCGTATGAAACTAGTTTGAGCATGCTCCACGTGATAAATTTAAAGACCAAACTTCATTATCCTTCTAAGTTTATTGCCTATTCTAACTTGCTTCCATAGACAAACAAATAAATGAATATGTGAATGAAAAATGCAGGAATGATTAATAAACAGAGATGAAATTTCAGAGAAGAAAGTAATCAAATTTGTAAAATAAATTGATAGCGAATGGGTGAAAGAAACATGTATGAAGTGATGAATGAACATTTGAACTATAAAACAGAATGAAATTAAATTGATGATTTAATTTTTGACATAAGATCAACCAGGCGTATTACAAAGATCTATAATGAGTTGAAACATATGTACAAAAGCACACTCAAGTACACGAGTTCAGTTTGCAGTATTGTTCACTAGGGAATTGACACCAGGTGCACTTTGATGTTCATTCCTAGTTTATACATCGTGCGTTCGTCTGTGTGTCGTGTTTGGTCTGAATGAATCTTTCAAAATTGTTTTGAATTCCAAATCGTATTGTTCAAAAGTACGTGACACAATTAGGACTGTCCGCTTTTGAGATAGTTTAAGAGTGGGTCAGCTTTTGTGACACAATTTAAGATACGTCCGCTTTTGTGACATAGTATAAGATTGTGTCCGCTTTTGTGACACAGTTTAAGATATCACCGCTTTTGTGACAGTTCTGATAACATATTACACCTATCACAAGTTGTTTTCTCACCTTCTAAGAATCAAAATGCTGTAAAGGCAACGTCTTTTATTAAGAAGGTGTGTAGCTACAATTTATGCTAATTTTCGCAAACTTACAATATCGTTAATTATTCCATGGCGCTGATTTATTAAAATTCCATAATTGCGACCAGTTGTCTAAATCACAAAATAAATATTGTTTAAATCTGCAGCATGTACAATGATTTCTCAAAACATCAACAAAACAATTATTTCTCCTAAAATCATATGGATGCTTCTAATACATTGGTAATGTAAATTGAATTATGTAAGTAACGTTCGTTTGCATTCCTCCTTGTGTTTTTCATCGCAACTTCAAATGAAATCCATGCCTTTTGTATATTTTGCTAGCATTACATTAAGTGAGTGCTAGCATCAAACAGGGCAATTACTGTTCATGAATCCTAGCATCAAACAGGGCAACTACATGTCATGAGTGCTAGCATTAAATAGGGCAATTACATGTCACGATTGCTGGCGTAAAACAAGGCAATTACATGTAATGAATCCTAGCATCAAAATGGGCAATTACGTGTCATGAGTGCTGGCATTTGTTACGTGTAGGCTCGTACAAAAATAACAAGAGAAAAGAGTGAAGCCAACAAGCTTTGTATATTTTAACAAAATAATTTATTTCCTAGAAAACAATGTAAAAATTGGAAATAGGGCTTACGGTTTGTGAATATAATCCAAAATTTAATCCTAAGATTGAAAATATATAATTCCTATCACTAAACAGTTCTAATTAAGTCCTGGTTCGAATCTCGATGAAATTCCAATATGGAGGCGATGACGTCAGATGATGTCTATACTGATGGTAACAGGTCCTCGATTGAATCACAGTTTATGTTTCCGTATAGAATTCCAGAATGAATTTCCACTGAATTTCTTTGTCCCAGAACTTTTTATAAAAAAGTACACTTGTTTAGTCTTCTCGAGAATAAATTATTAAATTCAAAAAAACAGATGAACTTCAGAAACAATCTGGCAACAACAATAAAAACCTCTTGAGCCCTCAAGGTTTAAAATACAACTGACTAAATCTACTAGAGATCGTCTGTTTAAAACCGCGAGTTTAGATCACATGGAAGCTCACGTGATAGGCTACGTGATTTACTAATTTGAACAGCGCAATAAAAAATGCCATTTATCACGTATGCAAGAATAGCCCTCTCTAAGAATCTAATTCCTACACTGAAAATAAATTAAAAAAAGAAAGGCTGTTCACAACTCAGCTAATATGTGGGCCGAAACGACCTTGGTAATAGCCAATCATATTCACTCGATGTTTACAAAATCTATGAACTAAAAATAGTGCTGAAGTAACTTTATAATCTAATCGGGTCAAGCCAATTTTCTGAAAAGATACTCAAATCCAATGAAAATTATCATTACAATAAAATGTAATAAAACAAAAAATAAAATTAAAAAAAAAGAATTTAAAACTAACACGGAAGTAATTAAATTACATGTACGTAACACATTAAACACGGCAATTACATGCCATGAGTGCTAGCATGCATTAAACAGGACAATTACATGTCATGAGTGTTGGAATTAAACAACGCAATTACATGTCATGAATCCTAGCATTAAACAGAGCAATTATATGTCATAAATGCTAGCATCAAACAGGGCACTTACATGCCATGAATCCTAGCATTAAACAGGGCAATTACATGCCATGAATCCTAGCATTAAACAGGACAATTGCATGTCATTAATCCTAGCATTAAACAGGGCACTCACATGCCATGAATCCTAGCATTAAACAGAGCAATTACATGCTATGAATCCTAGCATGAAACAGTGCAATTACATGCCATGAATCCTAGCATTAAACAGAGCAATTATATGTCATGAATACTAGCTTCAAACAGGGCAATTACGCATCATGAATCCTAGCATTAAACAGGGCAATTACATGCCATGAATCCTATCATTAGGCGGGACACTTACATGT
The DNA here is from genome assembly GCA_016617855.1 of Megalonaias nervosa. NCBI lineage: Eukaryota > Metazoa > Mollusca > Bivalvia > Unionida > Unionidae > Megalonaias > Megalonaias nervosa. Next base: position 13,604 of record JAECUM010036945.1, read on the forward strand.
CATGAATCCTAGCATCAAACAGAGCAATTGCATGTCGCGAGTGCTGGCATTAAACAAGACAATTACATGCCATGAATCCTAGCATCAAACAGGGCAATTATATGTCATGAATGCTAACATCAAACAAGGCAATTACATGTCATGGGTTCTGGCATTAAACAGGTCAATTACATGCCATGAACCCTATCATCAAACAGGACAATTACATGCCTTGAATCTTATCATTAAATAGGACAATTATGTCATGAATGCTAGCATTAAACAGGGCAATTATACGTCATGAGTGCTGCCATTCAACAGGGCAATTACATGCCGCGAATCCTAGCATTAAACCGGGCAATTACATGGCATAGGTGCTTGGCATCAAACAGGGCAATTATATGTCAGGAATCCTCACAATACACTGAATAATTAGATATCAAGAGAACAATAAATACGGTAAGCTTTATCTTTCCATGATTAGAAAAGATTTAAACGACTACAAAATGAATATGAAGTCGGTAACAATCAGGGTCTATCAAATTTCTCCTATTAATAGCGTAAAAGCGTAATACTAATGCTTGACAGGCCGACCTTGATCAGGTGGAACACACATACGTACTTCTAACCAATTACCCTTTTTAACTGGTCATACAAACATAGAAACTATATACTTAGGAAATATACAAATATCCAGCTATTGTGCGTTCTGGGACCCTATCACCCTTTTCATATAAACCATACCGATTACACCACCGAATAACGTCTGAAATGATCGTTCTTGTCTTCGCCCAAGAATTGTTACATGGATAAGTGCGTCTTTGTTAAATAACAGTCCAGATTTCTTTGTTGATTTAGTTGACTCAGTGTTGCTTGGACATAATTAACAGGGATTGTAACTAGAGTGGATACAACTTCATAGTTGCTGAAATAACCATTGAGTGTTTAGTCATGGTGGTGCAGTCAACGACTGTGCATTTTCACCTGCTAATGCAAGGATTCCATGATCTCTTCTAGTTTGTAGTGGTACATCACCGTAGTTTTAATTCTATTTGGACCTTAACAAGAATATATTTCATTGCATACGAAGGTCTGGTAAACCGGTTTTGAAGCAAATATTTTGTCTACAAGTGGAACAAAACTGCTATCAATGTTAGCAGCACTGATCATCCGGTCCAACACCCCCTCTGCAAATCCCGCGATCTCATCACTATGGTCAGATTCCATTACTTATATGTATTGATAAATCTAATTCTTAAACTCGTGTGCCAAAAACGTTTAAGTACCAGTCCGGGTAGATGTCGAGTCCTTCAATCTAAATTTTATCGCCGGCAAGCATCGACCACGATACTGTATATGAGAAAGATTCTGGAACATTATCCGCGAAGGCACTCTATAATGGAAAACCATTATTTTGCGGAGCTTTTATTAACATTCTCACTGTACCCCACCCGTGTCTACTTCCAGTTATGACGCACAAGTACCGCTATACTCTAGCACCTTTAAGATGTGGGGTTTAGGTGTATCGAAGTTGTGCTGTCCAGTATTGAAAATAAATCGGCAATTTGTTAAGGTTAACTCGTCAGGGTTTTCCTGGCTAGTAAATCAAGACTGGTTAAACTTGAACGAGGTTGCAGAATACCTCTGCCTGGTGTATTTTGCGAGTCGCTCCTAATAATGGAACGCCTTTTCCTTTGTTTTCGTCGTATGCATCTTCCCACCGCCTTATTCAAAGTCTTTCCGTGTGTTGTACTGACTGTCCCTAACATCGCCGCATTGTTCAGGTTCTGAAGCCTCAATTGCTAACAGCGCTGGAATGGCCGAGAGGAATGGAAATATTTCACCTGAGCTTTGCAGTCGCATCACCTCTGAGTTAGATCATTTAAATGTCACCGAAGTATTCATTCTTATGGCCCCATTATGATGATTAATTTGTGCTTGGGTAGACCACACTGGAACAATTCCAGTAGAATTTGTTGGAGAAAGCCACAATATGACCCCCACAATCAATTCTTATTACGTTTTTTTTTTTTATTATAACAAGCGGGTTTTTGCTAATGCAGACCTTTACCTTATGATAGGACACTATTGTTTGAAAACATAACAGGTTCAATTACTCTATCAATTCTCCACTGACACATCAAGGACCACCCGGGAATTCCAACAACAGTCTTGTCAGAAGGAATCGTGGTATAACATCAATAACTGGCGGTGGGAGCTGCACAGACACGTGTATGAAACTACACGTCAAGAACAGACTGACTGAACAACTCTAGGTGTTCCAGCGAAAAGTAGTAAATCGGGTGTAATGTACGAAGGTCGTGTTCTGAAATCTGCAAAGCAATGTCAACGTTTTGAGGCAGGTCCATATACAACGAAAGATTGTGACATGCTTGTACGATTTAACTGTGTTAAAGTTAAGCAACATTTATGCAGAAGGTTCCTGATTACAGTTTAACCGCAGAGACACTTCAGTAACTCCTAATTTGTCAAACACGCTCTTGGGGATTATCTCACTCTGTATTTTGAAACGCCATAAGCACATGTTTTGGTGCGGTAAGGCCATGTTGGGTACTAATTTACTATGCAAACTGTCCAACAATATTACTTACTGCGTGCGCATATATGGCATGCGCGAGAAATGACAGCCTTTATGAAGTTCCAGTCGTTTTAAACAACAACAAACGCGATTATGTTGACAGCGAAGGAGTTAGCAGCAGCATCCACAATGTTAATGTTGTTAATACAACTTTTTTGCCAACAGCACTCCTGTCCGCCAAACTGCACTCCTTTCCGCCAAACTGCATTGTTAGCGTTGTTCTTACGAACTAATGTGAATGTGAATTTAGATCCAAAAATAACCTTGCAAACATATCTGCAAAACCCAAATATGTGATTGAGGTGAATCACACTCGAAAGCTTTAGTGAGTCTCCTTGAAGTTGTAGTCGACGCTGCAGAAATTCAGATTTGAAATTGGCATTGACGGCAACGACAGCAGATGTTTGTGCGTTAATAGAAAAGTATATGGTCTATGACCTACATCACAAGCTGTATCTTTGATAAGCGTCATAGTTGGGCCAGCGGATCTCGCATAATGATCACTGTATCCGGTGAGTCCGAGAATCGTTGTGCCAGTGTCAACGTTGTTGAGAATTTCTTCGATTTCCTTTCCATTGTTGGAATAACGTCGACTGCTGAACAACGCCATTATAGTATTGTTGACAAATCCAACTCGGTCAACGGCGTTGTAATCGTTATCGTAGTCCTGATTATGTTTTCCCTCAATTTCCAAGAAAGCCTCACCTGGAAGAAAAACTCTTGATGTTTTCTGCTATTGTGAGTCTATTTTATTGATTAAGGTCCCTAGCCGGATAAGAATAGTATTCAAAATTTCTCTTGCTTCGATCTATAAACACTGGCGCTCCCATATCAACTGCTGGATCGAACTCATCTTCGAAATGATCTATTGTAATATTATACGATATGATAGTGTCTAATACATTTTGCGCTTTCTGAATCGCACTTGGTGTGCGCCATCGTTGATAATTTAACCAACCGATCTGGAATCGTTTCCGTTAATTGTAGTATATAATAGTATATTAGAGCGTCCGCCTCGATCGCGGTAGGTCGCCGGTCCGAACCCCGGCCGAATCATACCAAAGACTTATAAAAATGGTACTAGCACCTGTCTCGAGGATAGTACTGTACTACCTATCTGTGGCATGATGCTCCAGTGCTAGACATCACTATAAACTGCCACACGGCAGACATTGTAACGATATGACTGAAAAATTGAGAGAGAGAGAGAGAGAGAGAGAGAGAGAGAGAGAGAGAGAGAGAGAGAGAGAGAGAGAGAGAGAGAGAGAGAGAGAGAAATTGAAATGCATACGAGATGGAAATACATCAGTTGTTTATTGCTCAAAAATAGTCACCAAATCAGGAGTCATCATTCCAGAGAGAATAGTCACCAAATCAGGAGTCATCATTCCAAAGAGAATAGTCACCAAATCAGGAGTCATCATTCCAAAGAGAATAGTCACCAAATCAGGAGTCATCATTCCAAAGAGAATAGTCACCAAATCAGCATTGTAATTTAAGTGCATTTGCACCGCAGATTTATAAATAATATAACAACAAAACATTTCACGGTTTACATACTGATAGAACATGATCAACCACTGCGGTGCAGACGCATTGTCAACAAGTACATGTAGATTTTTCCCGAGAAGAGAAACTTTTTTTTTTTCTCACAATATTGGCAACGAGGCGACATGAAAAATAGATTCTGGAAACTAATTTTCTTACTTCCATATTACAGAGGAAATCAAACTGCCATTAAGCAACAACTTCTGAAATATCTTCATAAAGTCTACATTTCAAAGCATTTCAATATAAAAAATGGACTTGGAATTTAACACAAATTTTACATTCAGATTTATTAACCGGAAATCGACGTTGAAGAACGCACGATTCTATAACGTCGTTTAAATTAATATAGTTTATACATTTTTGGAATAAAACCAGTTTGCTTGACTTGCAATCTAGGAATCTAATAACTACAATGACCAGTAAAACTAACTGTTTTTGTAAAATAAACTGCAGGAAGCCTGCAAATCTGCTCAGACAAAATTATTATGTATATGTGTCATTTTGAATTCGTAAAACATTATTTGTAACGTAAAATATCATTCCATACGTTATCAAGAGCTTTCCTTTGTCAAAGACAACCGCATGCAAGTTACTTTGATGTTCATTAGCATAACAAACTAGCTCGTGTACTAAATAAGAGGTCATGTTACAACCCAGATTCTTTTGAAGACTTTCTGGAGATGATTATTTGAAAAGTCAAAATCTTTAAAATCACTCTGTGTCATGTTTAACAAAATCTTTTCTAAAACCTGACGGAAAACTGAAGGAAACGTTATTGTCCGATAATTACGAGGATCACTTTTTGATTCCTTGTTTTATTCCTCCCTTTAAAGAGCATTACTTTCAAACCTATTTCATCGGGAATATGCACAATTATCAACATAAAGTTGTAAAGAGCAACCAAGACGATCTAAGTGTATTTCCACAGTCCATAAGATGTTTATAATTTATATTATCTATTCCACCTGCCTTTCCCGATTCAACAACAGAAAGTACAGAAGAAAGCTTATCGTGTGATGTAATCTGAATTATCACTGCAGGAGGACTTATTCCATGTTCCCATGAGTTCACTAACTTCCTAGTAGAAATCCTTATACGTATTGTTTAACTTCTAAGTGCACTGAAAAGTTTTAAAGTATAATGAATATTGACCTGCAATATCCGCATGGTAAAGATAAACAATATCGCAAAATTTCATTTCAAACGGTCTTTACGATTCCTGTTTTATTAAATTAATAGTTCTCCAAAACTACCTCTCAAACGTGACAACGTCGTCATTTTCTTTCTTAAAATAATCTGACATACATTATTTTGGGATTTCCAAAGGTTGTTTTCGCATTTTGTATACGAGCGAAAAATATATTTTTTCTATCTTAACTTTTCCATTCTGAACTAACTTTTGCCTGTATTTAATCATAGCATTATTCAATCCCTTCAAATCAGTATTCCAATAAGTCTTTAAGAAGGGTTTGAAATTTGAAATTGAGATAGTCGTTCTCCACACAAGAGCTATCACACATACCATTTTGGTATGCAAAACAAAAATGAATTTGCTTCTTCTTTATTGGGCGAAACGCTTTACAGGACTCTAACTATCGGTTAAATTCTTAAGCAAATTCATCCTTTGCTCGGTCAGCATTTTTTCCAATTATACTTCATGTTAAATTCTTAAGCAAATTCATCCTTTGCTCGGTCAGCATTTTTTCCAATTATACTTCAAACTATAGAATTTTGATTCACCCATCTTGCATGATAGAAACTCAAACGATCCAAATACAGATCTGTGATTTGAAACATTGAAAACACCATCAGCTTTTTTCTTTTCCGCTTTGACCATATTAGCGAATTACTGCAAGAGAATAAGAAGCATACGAGTTGGAGGGACAATTGCAAAGATCGACAGAACTCAAAGAAAAATGTCCAATCACAGAATGAGGCTAATCCGGTTGATCTTTTATTTCTTTCACTTGATCGTGTCAAGGGAGACAAGGAGGCATTAACCATGGTAGATCTTGCCAGTAGATTCAAGGAAGCGGAACCGTTGATGTTTAAAGATTCAGCAAGTGTCGCTGATGCGCTTAAACGTATTTACACAGTATTGAAAGTCGATCCAGGCAAAGAATTTTTCGGATCTGTTGCCGTGTTGTTAACAAAACATCATGTGCGAGTTGGTGTTGGACATATTAATATACGTAGTGACAAAGCTATTTTAACTGTACAATTGCGAAACGGTTCTGTGGACATTAATACGCACAAGTACTGTTCATGAGGTCACGGACCGCAGAAGGATTTCACAAGTGGGTAACACGAATTCCGTCAGTTATAAATGAACCAAATGACGAAATAACACGCACATTGGATTAAAACCTGCTTATGCGATTCGATATAATACTTCCACAAGTTTACTTATTACACGATTTCACAAAAACACACAGTAAGAACCAGTTGAAAATAATGTTGGCCTTTATTTGTATGCACCAATGGAATTAGAAGGCGGGTAACGTCTTGCTACTTACTCAGTACGGTCCATTAAAGTATTTACAATTTATTTCAATCGGGTTGTTATCCAAGACAACAATAACTTTATTATTTGACCCTTGAGGTTGAATATCCACCAACCAGAGTATTTTCGCGAAAGTAATTGCAACTTGTTTCAATGAATACAGAACTACCAACAAGGTCTATTTTGATCCATATCGATTAAACGTCATAATTTACTTCGCTTAAGGAACAATATCCGCTTTAACTCTGGCGGTTCCAGATCATGTTTATACTTAAGGGAAATCCTTTCTGTAATTGCCAATTAGTCCAATAAATTGTTTATTTTGTAAACTCTACCAGGATCAGAAACTGAACAGCTTCAGTCCTAGCTATTATCTCATTTACTTCTGTGTATGTTTCATCAACAGCGTCTGGTCATTCTACAATCATTGGTTCAATAAATCTTCGTCGACGAGCTTGATAATACCCTCGAACAGATTCGCATGCCCGCAAACCTAACTATGCGATTTGATTCCGATACCACATTTAAGACATAGGCAAGACCAACACGTAATGCTAGCAAGCATGATTTACAGTATTCAAAATGGCATGTTCTTCAGCAAAGTTCATTTTTTTCAAGGCATACACCTTAATTGTTATTGAGTCACGATGAAATTGAACTTTTAGTCATTACTTGTGTTCTTTTGAAAATTTTCGAACAAATTAGTTGCCTCAATCTCTTGTCTTTTTCTTGTTAATTTTTCGCAAATATCAATTTCTTTTATCTCAGTTGCTTCAGTCTGTTGTCGTTGTCTTGTTAGTTTTGTGACAAGTAGCGATTCTGTTTTACCTATAGCTCAGAAATTTTATTCTCATCCCATCGATGTTCGATAATTTTATCATAATGAGATATAAACAACATATTACCAAGGATTTTTCAAATATTCTTCCCGTATTTTACCATAACAGCTGTCAAAGATACAGAGAGAACTCGTATTGAGTACATATTGAGTATAACATCAGCTGACAATGTTTAATTTGACGTATTTCCTAACTATATTATAGCATGAAAATGTATTTATTCTTGGCGATCCTCAATACTCCTACTATATTCACTTGACGTTTCAACGTGATAATCATCATCACCATTGCGATATTGATTTCTTTACTATCTGTATTTATAGGTAACTCTTTTTCCTTGCAAAATATAAAGTAATATTTGTTGTTTTGTTTGGGGGGGGGGGGTCCTGATAATATTGGCCGAGTCTACATCGTTGCTGCTCTAAGTTAATTCCTAAATTTATTAATTTATCAATATGATCCGGTATGTGTTCGAAAAGTCATATAAAATCTTTTGGGCCGCTTTAACAAACCTGTGTGATGCATTGAAAAGAGACAGTGATTTCATTCTTTTCTGTAACATTGCGAGCACTCCACTGATCTAGTAGAATAATGTCACAGATATCTCCCTAACTTCTTTCAAACTACTGTAGGCATCTAATTGTGAAGTTGTTCCCCATTTATATACCACGGTAATTCTTTAATATAAATATATTTTCTGCCGCATTTGGTATAAAATATTCTCTACCAGAATAAAGTATTCTTTGCAGTAGAAAATATTCTTTGCCACAGAAAATATCTACGCTGTGTAGTAGTGATAAATACTCCTGATTGAAAACTTTATCACGCAAGTGCTGATGCTGATCATAATCCTAATAAATGACCGTGTCTACCATGGCAGTATGACAATAACTGTTATGTCGGTTACTAATATAGATCACCGCCTTCTATCTCCCATTACCTTTTCCTCTTGTATGTTCGTTATTGATCACTTTCACGAATTACAATCCAGGAATTTGCATGAACACACGTGTGATTTATTGTACTATAAGCACAAAGTCATGAGGAATAGAAGGTCGTAACCAATATCAATTTCAAAAATCTACATTTGTGCACTTCTTATGAACAAAGAATTAAAAGAAAAGTGAGGTAGGAGCAACCTTTTATTAGTGTGTGGATTGCAAAACCAAATATTTATAAAATTTACCTTATTTTATATATACATACATACATACATACATACATACATACATACATACATACATACATACATACGTACGTACGTACGTACGTACGTACGTACATACATTACATACGTACGTACGTACGTACATACATACATACATACATACATACATACATACATACATACATACATACATACATACATACGTAAAAGCATGGATGGATGCACACATAGAAAATTCAAAGAAAAATGGCGTTCATTGTAAACAATCTTACCGTCTTTGGGCGACCTTTTCTAGGATTTTGCCAAACACGAAAAACACTATCATAGCTTCTTGAATGTTTCAATGTGTGCTCGCCCTAACAACTTCAGTTCATTTCAGAACGAATATGCATGGCGGATAAACGCTCGACGTGTTCTGCTCTCTTTGCTCTTTAATACTCCCTTTTCAGAGGTGGTATAGTTTTTCAAATTGGAAACGAGGTTATGGACAGTTCTAGAAAAGGGTTCATCATGAACCATGTCTCGCCCAAGGACGACCACTGACTGACTCAGGGATAACATTAACCATGTCTCGCCCAAGGGCGACCACTGACTGACTCAGGGATAAAATGATGTGCTGCACTTAATGCATCAAACTACACATTTAAAAGTCTTATAATTGCATTATTTGATACAGCATCAAAA